>CAIGRF010216869.1:8341-22531 GCA_903798235.1 Fraxinus ornus
GCCCTAAGATCCCAAAATATTTTATAGCATTACTTCCTCAACCGTTCATTTAACTACTTTCCCGATTAATACCCGATTTTCGGTCGATTTCAACACTTCGCACTTCAACATTTATAACTTCATATAAAACTCATATTATCGTGTAGTGATCATGTCACTTCATGCTTCATGTCCCAAATAGGTCAATTACCCCTTTAGGGTTTATGGTGATCTCGATCAATCGAACGGAAAGCTTAAAACTTTATCGATACTAATTCCGGATTTTGTAAAATTCCCATTGCTTAACAAACCAATCTCCAACACCTAGATTAACCTAATTTTTCTATCATAACTCAATGTAACACTCACCACTTAGGTCGAGGAGCCGAAGACTAACACCATATAAAAATCTTAGCACCTTGACTATCGAATGCATCATTTATAAGAAAGTAATCAGGAAATTGAATTCAAATGACATTATCAAGCATGAAATGCATGAATCATATTAGCCAAATGTGATGTGAAATTCGAGGTATTACATACTCCCCTCCTTATAAAATTTCGTCCTCGAAATTTGCTTACCAAAAAGTTCAGGATATTTAACTCACATTTCATCTTCTCTTTCCCAAGTGGCCTCTTCTGTTGACTGATTTTGCCATAATATCTTAACCAATGGAATTTTCTTGCTTCTAAGTTGCTTTATCTCTCGTTGAAGAATCCCCACCGATTTTTCTTCATAAGTTAAATTTGGTTTTATCTCCATTGGTTCACTCTTCAATATATGAGAAGGATTTCCAATGTATTTTCTTAGCATGGATATATGAAATACATTGTGCACTTGAGACATTGATGAAGGAAGATCAAGTTTGTAAGCAACATTTCCAATTCTTTCTATAATAGGAAAGGGACCAACATATCTCGGGCTTAGCTTTCCTTTCTTTCCAAATCGCATAACACCTTTCAGCGGTGCTACCTTCAAAAATACTTGGTCTCCGACTGTGAATTTCACTATTCTTCTTCTTAGATCCGAATAACTTTTCTGTCGATTTTGAGCCACTTGCATTCGCTGACGTATTTGTGTCACCATTTCACATACCATATCCGGTCTCAATAGCTTCCTTTCTCCAACCTCATCCCAATAAACCGGAGATCTACATTTCCTATCATACAATGCTTCATAAGGAGTCATTCCAATCATAGCCTGATAACTATTGTTGTATGCATATTCCACTAAAGGCAAGAATTTACTCCACTGGCCTTCAAAATCTAATACACAAGCTCTCAACATATCTTCCAATATTTGTATTGTTTTTTCTGATTGTCCATCGATCTGAGGATGATAACCCGTGCTAAAAGATAACTTTGTTCCCAAAGCTCTGTGTAAGTCTTTCCAAAAGAGAGATAAAAACTTGGAATCTCTGTCTGAAACAATAGATAGTGGCACTCCATGAAGTCTAACTATTTCTTGTACATAATGCTAAGCATATCGGTCTATGGAATAAGTGGAACAAACTAGAATGAAATGAGCCGATTTAGTCAACCTATCTACAATAATCCAAATACTATCATATCCTTTAGTCGTTTTGGGTAATTTCACCACAAAGTCCATTGTGATTCTTTCCCATTTCCACTCTGGGATGGGTAATGGTTGTAAGGTTCATGTCGGCCTCTGATGTTTTGCTTTTATCAGTTGACACGTTAAACATTGTCCCACATATTCCGCTATCTCACCTTTCATGTTCGACCACCAATAATGCAACTTCAAATCCTTATACATTTTAGTAGCTCCCGGATGAATAGAATATGGTGTCATGTGTGCTTCATATAGAATATCACCTCGAATATTCGCCGCATTAGGTACATACAATCGCCCTTTAAACTGTAAAATGCCATTTTCTAATATCTGAAAGTCTGAAACTTTTCCATCATGTATATCATTCTTCATCTTAGAACAATAATCATTTTCCTGTTGTCGTTGTTGGATTCTACTTAATAAAGTAGGTTGAAGTGTCAATGCTGCAAGTTTAGCCTTCACAGCTCTTGACGATACAATTTCAATGTCCATTTTCTGTAAGTCCACCCACTCTTGTTTTTTAGTCAGACTCATGGTTGCAACCTTAGATATCGATTTTCTACTCAACGCATCAGCTACAACGTTAGCTTTACCAGGGTGATAATTGATCACACAATCATAATCTTTTACCAACTCTAGCCATCTTCTTTGTCTCATATTCAATTCCTTTCGTGTCAACAAATATTTCAAACTCTTGTGATCAGTATAAATCTCGCACCTTTCCCTATACAAATAATGCCTCCCTTTTTTCCATGGTGATATCGATCAATCGAACAGAAAGCTTAAGACTTTATCGATACTAATTCCTGATTTTGTAAAATTTTCATTGCTTAACAAACCAATCTCCAACACCTAGATTAACCAAATTTTTCTATCATCAATCAATGTAAAACTTACCACTTAGGTCGAGGAGCCGAAGACTAACACCCTATAAAAATCTTAGCACCTCGACTATCGAATGCATCATTTAAAAGAAAGCAATCAGAAAATTTAATGCAAATGACATTATCAAGCATGAAATGCATGAATCCTATTAGCCAAATGTGATGTGAAATTCGGGGTATTACAGATATGATGACGGAAAAACCCAACTAAGTAAAAACTCTGCGACCAAGCTAGTTACCTCTACTATAGACATATAGATTATAGTCCGTTTTCAGCCTAGCAAATTCCACTAGTCTCGTTGTTATAATTCATGTAATCTCCATGATCTACTGTTCCTCTGGACTTACGATATGCTATCGTAGATACTATCTAGCCAACTTGGTAGATTTCCCGATCTACCTCATGTAGCTTCCAAGATCCACTGTAAATTTCAGACTCTCAATCTTCTAAAATTGTCTCTTCCAAGTGGATACCCAGGAATCACCTATTCATATTCTTCTTCCTGCGCTTGTAGTCCAACCTCTCTCAACCTCCAAAAACTTTTGAAGTCCAACTGAGAAAGTACCTTAGAATAGGCCAAAAAAACTGTTTAAAAATGTAAATTATGGTTTTTCCGAATCAACCTGTTGCTTGAGTGAAAAGCTAGCGATAGGCGGGCAACACACTGTCACTCGAGCGAGAGCTCAGGGACAATAGAGCAACAGACATTCTATTTTTGTCGCTCAAGCAGTATCCAGGCGATAGACTAGCGAAAATACGACGCCGTATTTCTCATCTTTTCGTTCTCTAACCCTAGACCTTATAACCATTTACACAAATTGTACACTAGGTCCTTAACTTTAATAAGACGTTACAAATTAATCTACAAAGTTTCCAACACTAAAAACCTAACACAAACCATTTACCAAAATCCTTCAAGCATCATTATAAATCCAAGATGGGACAAATATAGTTTGAGGACAATGGTATCGTGTTCAAGCCACTGGTGTTTGTTATTCACATCAATTTCCTAGTTTGGTATTTGGTTCGTGTATATCTTTAGTGATCTTCAATTTTCTGTGTTGATTCGTTATTTTGTTCTTCAATCCCTCAAGTAAAGTCATCTCGTTTTTCAACAATCTCAAACTATATTAACTCCTTCGATGGAGAACGAAAACATGATGGCAATAATCAAGTTGATGAATCAAGACATTTGTTGGTTGGATCGTTTTGATGGCACGAACTTCACGAGATGGCAAGATAAATTGAAGTTCCTACAAACAGCATTGAAGATCTTTTACATAGTTGATCCGAAATTACCACCATTATCGGAACCTACAAATGGAGAAATCGATGCGGTGAGGACCGAAAGACAAAAGCGCTAAGAAGATGAACTCATATGTCGTAGTCACATTCTGAATGCATTATTGGACCGGTTATATAATCTCTACACCAATACTTCATCGGCAAAGGAATTCTGGAATGCTTTGGTGAGTAAGTACAAAGCTGAAGAAGAGTGCACTAAGAAATTTTTAATCTTAAGGTATTTCGATTTCAAGTTTCTAGAGAATATTCCACTTCTCCCAAATTCATGAACTGCAAGTGCTTGTCAACAAGTTGAAGGTCGTCAAGATTGAGATTTCAAAAACTTTCCAAGTGGGAGAAATCATTGCTAAACTTCCCAAAACTTCAAAAGGACATCAGAAGAAAATAATGCATAGTTCCGAAGACTATACTTTGGAATAATTGCAAAAAATCTTTGAATTGAGGAAGAGTCGAGGGCTCTTATAACAATGATAATTCTTATGAAGCCATAGATAAAGGTAATGCCGTGGAGAAGATTGAGCCTTCTACTAAATCCAACAAGAGAAAGCTCAAGGAACTTTAACAATTCCAAGAAGAAGATCAAAGGTTTTGTTTTCGTGTGTGAAAAATCTGGACATTACGCAAAAGAATGTCAATATCGGAAGAGAAACAACTCCGAATGAAAAGTAAGCTCCATCAACGAAGATAATGTTGTGGCTACCATAAGCGAAATCAATGCTATCAAGGGAAATGTTTTCGATGGGTGGTATGATACGTGTGAAGCTGTACATGTTTCATATGATAAGTCCTTATTCAAGACTTATTATGAAGTTGATGGAAAACAAGAGATTCAGATGGGTAATGAGGTATCGCCAAGGTATTTGGAAAAGGAAATGTGGATATCATCTTCACTTCTGGCAAAACTGTTAATTTAACAAATGTACTACATGTTCCTAAAATGAATATGAACTTAGTGGAAATCTCTTAGGAAAATTGGGCATAAAATGTGTTTATGAATCCGGGAAATTTGTATTATCCCTAAATGAGAAATTTGTTGGAAAAAGGCTATTCTAGTGAAGGAATGATCAAACTTTATACTTTTGACAAATCTTTTAATAATAAAGTTGATTTTTCTTAAATTGTTAACTCATTTTCATTATAGCATGCTAAATTAGGTCACATTGGTAAAAATATTATAAAAAGAATGTTGAAATGTGACATGATATCATATACAACATGTATATAATCTAAAATGATTAAGAAGCCTTTTTGAAGTGTTAATATGACTTCTAATATTTTAGAATTAATTCATACCCATATATGTGAATTAAATGGAATGTTGAATAGAGGTGGTAATAGATACTTTATTACTTTTATTGATGACTATTCTAGGTATACATATGTTTATTTAATTAAGGATAAAAGAAGACCAAAGATAGTTGTTTTGTATGTGGAAAATCTGGACATTATGCAAAAGAATGTCGATACCGAAAAAGGAACAACACCGAAGGAAAAGTGAACTCCATCAAATAAAACAACATTGTGGCCATCGTAAGAGAAATCAATGCTATTAAGGAAAAGATTCCCGGGTTGTGGTATGATACGTGTGCAAAAGTACATGTATCATATGATAAATCCTTATTCAAGACTTATTATGAAGTTGATGGAGAACAAGAGATTCAGATGGGTAACGAGGATCGATCTAAGGTGTTTGGAAAAGGAAATGTAGATATCATCTTCACTTCCGAAAAAACTGTTACCTTGACAAGTGTACTACATATTCCTGATATGAATATGAACTTAGTTAGTGGAAATCTCTTAGGAAAATCGGACATAAAATGTGTTTATAAATCCGGTAAACTTATACAATCACTAAATGGAAAATTTGTTGGAAAATGATATTCTAGTGAAGAAATTGTCAAACTTTGTACTGTTGACAAATCTTTTAATAATAAAGTTGATTTTACTTATATTGTTGACTCATTTCATTATGGCATGCTAGATTAGGTCACATAGGTAAAAGTACTATGAAAAGAATGTTGAAATGATACATAATATCATATAATAAAAATGATGCATATAAATGTAAAATGTGTATAGAATCTAAAATGATTAAAAAGCCTTATCATAGTATTAATAGGACTTCTAATATTTTACAATTAATTCATACTTATATATGTGAATTAAATGGCATGTTAACTATAAGTGGTAATAGGTATTTAATGACTTTTATTGATGATCACTTTAGATATACGTATGTTTATTTGATGAAGTATAAACTTGAATCATTTGATATGTTTAAAGTATATAAAAATGAAGTAGAAAATCATCTTAGTAAAAAAATAAAGACTCTAAGAAGTGATAGAGGAGGTGAGTACTTTTCTAGTGGTTTTAACTCATTTTGTTAACAACAAGGCATAGTTCATCAATGTTTTGCACCTAGGACACCCAAACGAAATGGTTAGGCTGAAAGAAAAAATAGAACTTTAGTTGAAATGATAAATACCATGTTGATTTATGCTAAGTTGCCATTTAATTTATGGGGTGAAGGATTGTTGAGTGCATGTAGGATATTAAATAGGATTATTTCTAAATTTACTAAGGTTTTTCCTTATGAATTGTGGAAAGGAAGGAAATCGAATATTGGATATTTCAAAGCGTGGGGATATCTTGCTTATTGTAAGAACACGAATCATAACAGGACCAAATTAGGTCCAATAAGCATCAAATGTCCATTTCTTGGATGTGCTAGCAATATCAAATCATATCCATTGTTGAATTTGGTGTCCATGTGATTATTGAATCCAGCGATGTAGAGTTCTTCGAGAATTCACTATCTTTAGATAATAAATTAAGGGAAATTAGTAAAGAAATTCCCAACTCTAGTGGAACAAAAGGTGAAACATCTTCTAAAGATATTGATGAATCTAGTGAAACTCGAATGAGCAAAAGATCTCAAATTAAGAAGTTTTTAGGACCGGGTGAAATTGACTCTCAATTTATTTCCTTTTACTTAGTAGAAGGAAGTGAGAAGAATGTTTTAAGAACAATTTCTTTTGTGGTACAAGTGGAAACCGATCCTAAAACTTATAGAGAAGTCATGAATTCTCGAAATAGCATTTTTTTGGAAAGATACGGTTAAGGATGAAATGGATTCAATAATGTCTAAAAATAATTGAGAACTTGTTGATTTACCACCCGGATCCAAACCTATTGGATGTAAATGGGTCTTCAGGAGAAAATATAATGTTGATAGTTCTCTTATTATCTCTAAGGCTAGACTAGTAACTAAATGTTATTGATAAGTGTAGTTTTATACTTATTCGCGGTGCTAAATCATTATATTTTATTGTCTTTTGAATTAAATTCTACCTAATTTATATTAAATTGTATTTTGTAGATAAAACTTTATGTTTATTGAATAATTGAAGAAAATAATGAAAAATAGCGAAAAATCAAAAAATCGAAAGTACGAGGATTAAATTGGCATGGGCTGTGCAAATAAAATTGTTTTAAGGATCAACTTGCATTACATGAAAGAATTGAGGACTTGGAAAGAAGAATTAATTTAATTTGGTATTGGGATTTAGTGGGCTTCAACTTGGACTTTTAAAATTGGACTACACATTGGCTACAATATATAAATAATAGACACACACGCAGAGAAGGGAAGAGGAGAAAATAGGCACAGTAAAGGGGGAGACGAATTCATGCACAGAGAAAACAAAAAAAGGAATAAACAGGGAGAAAAGAGAGAAAAGAAGAATAAAAGAAAAAGAAAAAGTCAAGAAAAGCGGCTCAAAAGGATAAAAGAACAAAAGCTGAATTTTTGGAAAAACAGGAGCTGAATTATGGGAAGAAAAAAAAAAGAATTTAACTTTATACACTCCAAAGAAAGGAGGCAGATTCAATTTTAGCCAAAATTAATCACGTTTCGGCAATTTTTGGTAATGTCTTTCTACTTTTGCGTGTTTAATTTCAACGTTATGAGTAGCTAAATATTTTTATTATTAGGATTGATGATGTAGTTTAAAGTTTTTATTAGATATTTAATTTAAAGATTTTCATGCCATTTTGACTTGTTAATTAATTATTGTGTGTTTAATAATTTAATTGTCTGCACAACAATTAAGTGATTTAGGGATAATACTGAGACTGACAGGTGATATTTAATTCTAGCTCGTGCAATAATTGACATATACATTATAAGAAATCGAGAGATAATTATAAGTTATGCGATCTTTGTTGAATTCCTATAGATTAATGTGTTCATATCTATATAAATTTATATAGAGATATATTAAATTTGGGCATATAAATATGATTAGTGTTGCTTGAACGATCACTAACTACATCAGGTTAATTCGATCGTTGACATGTATGAAAAATGGTTGAATAAATTGGAATTAAATGTATGATAAATAACCTAGTGAAATCAGAAATCCTAACTACCTCATCACATAATTTTATCTACAGTTTTAATTTGAGTTTGTTATTTTATTTATTAGAACTTCGTTTAGAAAACAAAATTTGATTTGATCATTTGTTACCATTTTAATTTAAATTGAAACTAGATTAATTTAAAACTTTATAGTAGATAGTAATCTTTATGGGACGATATTCGGACTTAATAAATTCACTTTATTACTTGTCACGATTCGTACACTTACGAAATTTCATGAACAGTTATCGACAAAAGAAAGGAATAGACTATTTTGATAATTATGTACTGGTAGCTAGAATAACATCAATTAGGATATTATTCACATTAGCTTTGATATATGACTTGCATGTTCATCAAATAGATGTCAAAACGACATTCTTGAACGGGGATCTTGATGAGAATGTTTATATGGAATAACCTGAAGGGTTTCTTCTACCCGAAAATGAATGTAAGGTGTGTAAATTAGTTAAATCATTACACGGATTGAAACAAGAACCTAAGAAATGGCATGAGAAATTTGACTTAACAATTATATCATTTGGTTTTAAACATAATAGTGTAGATAAATGTTTATATTCTAAAGTACATATTGATTACGTGATATTTATTTGTTTATATGTTGATGACATGTTGATTATGAGTAATCACATGGACGGAATAAATGAAACGAAAAAATTTCTATCTTCCACATTCAAGATAAAGGATCTAGGAAAAGTGGATACCATTTTGGTATTAAAGTTATTAAAACTGGTGGAGGTTATCACTTAAGTCAATCACACTATATCGAGAGTGTGATAGATAAGTTCAAACATTTGAACATAAAAGAATGTAGTATCCCTCTTGATCCAAGTTCAAAGCTAATAAAGATTGATAGAAGAGAAATTGCTCAATTAGAGTACGCAAGTGCTATTGGAAGTTGTATGTATGTTGTTCAATGCACAAGACCGGATATAACATTTACAATTAGTAAACTTAGTAGGTTTACTAGTAATCAGATGAATGATCATTGGAAGGCCATTGGAAGAGTTGTTGGATATTTAAAGAAAATCAAGAACTTAGGTTTACAATATACTAAATTCTCGGCTGTATTAGAAGGATTTATAGATGCTAGTTGGATATCTAGCATGGGTGAAAGTAAATCCATTTTTGGTTTGGTGTTTACTATTAGAGGTGGTGCCGTTTCTTGAAAATCAAAGCAACACACATGTATAACACTCTCAACTATGGACTCTGAATTTGTAGCATTATAGAAATCGGGAAAGAAGTTGAGTGGCTTAAGGATAGACTCTATGAGATACATTTGGGACCGAAGATTACATTTTCGATATCTATCATGTGTGATAATCAAGCCACACTAGCAAAAGCATACAATGAGGTATATAACGGAAAATCTAGACATATGAGTCAAGACATAACTACATAATGAAATTAATCAAGAATGGAGATTTAGTGACATCTACTTCGAGTAGAATGTGGTTAAAACTCTTGAAATAAAATTCCATCAATGATAACAACCCTACATGTCATTACTCAAAAAGTAATCCATGGGTTCAAAGGATAACAACAAGTCATTCGATATCTGAACAGTTTCAGCATTATGTAAATTACAATAACCCTATTCTAATTAAATAATGCTGGTTGTTGCTGAAGTGAGGGTTGAGCTTTAAGCTCTTAATGAAGTTCAGTACTAAGTACAAGTATCTCTAAAAAGTAACAAAGATACTAGAAGAACTTCACTTAGATAAACTTCGAGGTGGTGTCGCCTCAATAGAGAGTTAGAGTTTATTCAAAATATGGAAAAGTTTCAGCATTATAAAATCCGCAATAACCTTATTCTAATTATATAATGCTGGTTGTTACTGAAATGAGGGATGAGTTTTAAACTCTTGATGAAGTTTAGTACTAAGTACAAGTATCTCTAAAAAGTAACAAAGATACTGGAAGAACTTCACATATATAAATTTCAAGGTGGTGCCGCCTCAATAAAGAGTTAGAGTTTCTCTCGTTGAAAAGGATGAGCGCAAGACTATAATAGCGCTAAATGAGATTGAGGAACTTGAGGACACGTGATACTTGTGTGTGTGTTTTTATCGGTATTGTCATATGGAATCATTGGTTCAAAGCTTCCATACTATCTTTAATTTCGACTTCACCTTGTTTGAATTACACTATGGTTAGATTCAAATCGAGAGTTACCTAATTCTTATGCATAAGTATTGTATATCTTGAATATGTGATTTTATAAATTTTGAAGAAATGGGGGATTGTTAGAAATATTGTTTAAAATTGATAAAAAAAAATGAATATGGAATGAAAATCATTCTTGGAGGCCAAATTTTGGCCTATGCGACTGCATAGCTGCAGTCACATAGGCCGACCGCATAGAAGGACAATATAATCGTTAGTGACCGTTTTGCTCAAAACAATTGTGGCTTTTGGAGGGTTTTTGGCACCACTTCATATAGTAATGTTTCATGGCTATATATTGGTGGTTTGTGATTATTAAAAAATATTGGAATCATATAAAAACCATAGCCATATTCAAGAACAAAAAGAT
Organism: Fraxinus ornus; assembly: GCA_903798235.1. Classification (NCBI taxonomy): domain Eukaryota; kingdom Viridiplantae; phylum Streptophyta; class Magnoliopsida; order Lamiales; family Oleaceae; genus Fraxinus; species Fraxinus ornus. The sequence goes on from CAIGRF010216869.1 coordinate 19,064, forward strand.
CATTCCAAAGCAACAAAGAATTTACAATTTTCTTCGTCATATTCAAATCCTTCTTTAGTATTCTTCAAGTTTTGGAGAATTACACTTAATACTTGAGCGTTAATTCTTTACAAGACTTGTTTAAATCCTGCAAACCATTTGCCAAAATCCTTCGAGCATCATTATAAATCCGAGAAGGGATAAATATAGTTTGAGGACAACAATATCGTGTTCAAGCTATTGGTGTTTGTTATTCACATCAATTTCCTGATTTGGTGTTTAGTTCGTGGATTTCGTTGGCGATCTTGAATTTTCTGTATCGATTTGTTGTTTTGTTCTTCAATCCCTCAAGTAAAGTCATCAGATTTTTCAACAATCCATATATAAAATAAGATATGCAACAATTTAACCACATTATCGTACTCTCAAATTGTAACATCTCCAAAACTATGATTATGATTCCTTTCAGTATGCGATATATGTAACTTCATATATGCACCACATCTACATCCAAGACATGATTGCAAATCATTCACACTAGAAGAAGACATTCGATACATGTCTTTTATTCTATTTTTACACCAACATCTCAAATCCCAAAACCTTCAAAACACAGTGCAATGCAATGCAAACTTGAAACACGCTTGAATGTAAAATCATTATAAGCTTCGATATATTTACTTCATTCTTCGGATAATAACAAAATGGCACCGCCATGGCTACAAATCACTTGTTACACTAGCAATCGAGACAATATATCTCATAATCTCATATCGTTCAATGCTACGCTAAGATAAGGGCGAAATTTGTTGTTACCAAATTACAAGCTCATAATTGAATTCATCAGTGCAGCCCCAGCCGAGCCCTAATTTCACATAGTAGCATCAAAAAAATGTAGAAAGTAAGAGGACTACCTAAAATTTGGGCACAAACATATCGTCGAATCACAAACCATCATCGAAAATCGCTATCCCAATACCATCAATCGAAAAACTAAGAGATCTACAGATCAGAAAACTCCATAGCAGCATAAGGATACAACCAGGGCTCAACAAATTCAACATATGAAAAGAATAAAAGAGTAAATACCATAAGCAAAAAAAGATAGAGAGTCTGATGATATCGACAAGTAGGGACGACGACGATAGGTATGGGGATAAAGGAAAAGGTTTAAGGGAGAAGAAAAAGGGGTAGTACCATAGAAATACTAATATGACTGTATCACAAAGAGAGTCTGACGACGACGACGGTGGGAGACCAAAATAGATCATATAGCTTTGAAGGGGGAAAGGAAAGATGTGGGTAAGGGATAAATGGGGAGGGACGGGTGGGGAAATAGACGAAAAGTGGGTGGGAGATAAAATATAAATGGGTGGATTGGGAGATAAAGTGAAAAGGGTGCGGGTCTTAAAAGAAAAAAAAATAAAAAAAAAATCAACCACTGAATTTTATTGCAACAACATGCACAACTTACCTAGGCTGAATCCACATCCTTCCTCTTTCTTTCCCAATGAGTTTTGGTGACCTCAATAACGTTGAGGCTCCCGAATAATCCTATCATTGCTCAGTCCCTGTCCTCATGTTCTATGAGATTTTGACTCTCCCAAATGCACCATAAGAGTTTGGCTATAAACTTGAACTGCATTGTTGAAGATGTTGATGAGCGAGTCCTCCAGCCTCCCAAGATACCCCTTCAATACAACATTCTTTTAGATTAATTTCAATCCAGTTTCCACAACCCTGCATTGTAAAAACTGCATGGGAACTTTAATATGTTGATGTGCCGTATTAGATTTGGTAAGATTAAGCCCCTGTTTGAAACCCATTTTGAGGAAAAAAAAAATTGGAATAGTGATTGATGTGAGAATGTGTGGTGGAAAAGTGATGAAAAGTTTTTGATTTGTGTGTAATATTATTTTATTTGGAGCATGTATGGTTGAAATGAAGAATGAAAATAGGTGTCAAACAGGGGCTAAGATTTTTCTAAAAAATATTTAGTTTTCATATAGCTCTAGCGGTTTAGCCCCTTGCAAGATATTCGCTTTTAACTGAATACATCCAAGTCTCACATAAGAATTGACCATATAATATTCCAAACAAAAGCTCTTTATTTTTATTCATCGCACGCCCTGTCAAAATTTTGTTGGCTTTGGATGATTGTTTAAAACAAGACCAGCTTAGACAATATATTTGGATTGATTCTTCACACCCTCTTTATCCTGTATAACAAGGAAACTTTCATTCCTTAAATATTTATTTTTGCAGTGAATGAGTCCGATTCTGCATTAATAGTTAACTACATAATTGAACTTCTAATTGGTCTAGTTAAAAATTAGATTTTTAGTATATTTAGATAAAAAATAATTAAACATGTGGTTAAAAAGTTAATAAAAATTGTAGGTCTCATATACTGTGTAATTACAAATGAGTTTAAGAAAAAATAAATTTTCAAAAATAGCGACCAAATATTGCCAAGATTACAAAATTCCAAACCCCAAACCTTTCTGGGTGTACGATTTACACTAATCGGTTTTATTGTTTCCACATGCAACGATAACTTGTTTATAGCTTTGCAATCCTCAACTTATACAATGTAATTGCAAATTAGTTGAAATTAATTTTCCTAAGTCAATAAAATAAAGTTTAATTAAGCGAGTTTTTTTTTTTTTTTCAAAAATCATTTTTCTTCAAATTAATTTTTAACCATTCCCTCATAAAATAATTTTATTTGTAAATCAAAATTTCTTTTCCTACTTTTTTTTATCTCATATTTTTAAAAAATTCATTTATCCCAAACAATATGGCTCGCATGGACTAAATGATTACATCATCCACATAAAAAAATAGAAGAATTTTGCTATTTTGAAAAAAAAAAATTGTAAGCTGATATATATCGTGTTTGGGAGTGATTAAAATCCAATTAAAATTGAAAATATAGCCGTTATTGAGTCTCACTCGTCTAATAAAAGTCAACAATAATGGCTAATTTTTCAATTTTAATCTCTACCGAACACGGTCATAATCTGAGTTGGCAACACATGATTTGGTGATAACGTTGACAATATTTAAAACAATTCATCGGTCGAACCCGTCGCACCGGGTTTGTCTAGTGCGGTTTATCTCTCATGTGTGGTTTGTAAGTCACTGCACACATGAGCAAAGTTTATTCATGCACACGAATAGCAGCTGCGGTTCCTACGTCAAAAAAAAAAATCGTGATATTATATGTTATGGCAACCACATTATGGACATGTTCGGTAGAGATTAAAATCGGATTAAAATTGAAAAAATAGTAGTTATTGTTGACTTTTATTAGATGAGTGAGACCCAATAACGACTATATTTTCAATTTTAATTAGAGTGTATTTGAGCCACATTATTTTGGAAGAATGTATTCTGGAATAGTAGATTGATAGAGAATATGTGGTTGAAAAAGAAGGAAAACTTATTGATGTGATGGAAAATATTATTTTATTGAAGAATGTGTGG
>CAIGRF010216903.1:0-10713 GCA_903798235.1 Fraxinus ornus
TCTTAAGTTTCTCATAAGGCATCTATTTTGGATTCAAATCATGGATGATGCGATATAAAGCCATGAGGGGGTAAGAGGGTGGATTCCCTCCCAAAGTGGACAATACATATGATATAATGGTTTAGGTATGAGGCCTGGGTCATTAAAAATCCTATGTTGATAAGTTCAGGATTACCGCATAACTTGAGGGGAGAAGCTTTGCTCTTTACTAGTTATATTCTCAACAAATTTTCCAAAAACGCACAAAATACTTTACAAGTTATGGAAATTTCACAAACTTAACTATAAATAATTAAAGGTATGTGGATGTTTGGCTAAGATAGTAATTCTTTAACCTAAAAAGGTTAAGATATGATTGAGACTATTGATTGTGTATTCATTATTATGCCTAATCAGAAAGAAGCAAACCAATGAAAAGGATGGTGTCTATTATCTCAATGGCGGCCTGGAGGATCTAGAAATGGATAATTCCTACCTCTTACATCTTTAGTCACCAAAGGTGATCACACACCGACCCAAGTGTTGTAACGATCCAAAGGAAGATCTTCTAACTCAGCACTACTCAACTTGTGGGGTCCCAATATGTGCCAAGAGAATGCTATGTGAACTCCACTTTCAAATCTTCTAGATTTCTTCTTTACCGAATATTTCATAAAAAAATAGATGACAATTCTTCAATTGAAGTTTGGTCAGGACATTCAACATTCTTACACCTTTTCGATTTCCTTCTTTCGATGGCTAAGGATGGGTCTTGCTATCATTGGCTTATTCAATCTCTTGTGCTATACGTACATATTTAAGTGTGAAATTCCCGATGTACATGCTCACACGATTATTGAATCTAGAGATGCTAAATTTTTTGACAATATTTTTCCTTAGTACATGTCTTTGAATAAAATTCACTAAAGTGACCTCGCAATAATGATGAGGCCATAGATCAAGAATCTATACATGTAGAAGTACCTAGACGTAGTAAGAGGTCTCCGAAGACAACCTCTTTTAGGTTTGATTTTCTAGCATGTGTTACTAGAAAATGAACCTCGGAGTTATAAAGAGTTTATATCATATACCAAAGCTTCGTATTGGAAAGAAGTTGTTCGTAGTGAAATTGAATCTATATTATAAAATTATATATGGGAATTAGTAGACCTTCCACTTGGTAATAAGCCACTAGGGTGTAAACGGATTTTCAAAAAGAAAATGAAGGCCATCATCGTTTGATAAATATAAAGCTCAACTTGTCGCTAAAGGCTACAAGCAAAATAAAGGTCTTAACTATTTCGGTACATTTACTTGTTACAAGAATTACTTCCATCCATAAGCTTATAGTGATAGGAGTGTTAAATGGTTTGAATACACATCAAATAGATATTAAAACAACATTCTTGAATAGTTAATTAGACGAAGAAAATTATATGGAGCAACCTAAACGATTTGTTGTCTCATAACAAGAAAAGAAAGTGTATCGACTTGTTAAATCACTTTGTAGATTAAAGTAGACTCCTAAAAAAGTATACGAAAATGTTGACATGTGACAAATATGTCTATGTCAAGAGCACTCAAAATGAATATCTCATGCTATATTTATATGTAGATGGCATGCTAATTATGAGTAACAATGATGCTATGATTCAAACTAATAAAAGAATGTTAATGAGTAAGTTTAAAATGAAGGAGTTGGGTGTCGCCGATTTTATATTAGAAACTAAAATCTCTAGGACATCCCATGGTATAATATTGTCTCAATCACACTATATTGAAAAAATTTCCGATAAAGTTCAAGAAATATGACATTATTCCTATTAAAACATCGATCGATGCTAGTATGCATCTTATTTCAAACACCGATGTAGTAAGTCTCAATTGGAATATTCTTGTATTATTAGAAGTTTCATGTATGTCATGAACTGCACTCAACCTGATATTGCTTACTCTATTAGTAGGCAAGGTTGATAAATGACTAATACAAGCAATGAACATTGGAAGGCAATTGTTAAAGTTTTAAGATATGTATAAAAACTTCGAATTACACTATTTGAGATGTCTAGAATGTGAAGTAGAGTTCACGATCGATCTCACTCGTGGCTCTGCACCCCATCTCTAAGGCTCCTCGAAGGATTGCGCAAAGGAGTTGCACAAACAAAAGGCACAAATAGAAGAATTGTTAGAAAAAGTATTTATCTAGGCCAGTGTTTGGGAGCACCGTTCTATTTTTCAAGGAGGACGGGTCGATAAAGATGTGCATCGACTACTGAGAATTAAACAGGATCACTATTAAGAACATGTATCCTCTCTCCAGAATTGTGGATTTATTTAACCAACTTCGAGATGCAGTGATATTTTCCAAGATCGACTTAAGGTCTAGTTACCATCAATTAAAAATCAAGGCGAGTGACATCTCGAAAACGTCTTTTAGGACGCGATATGGTCATTACGAGTTTCTAGTTATGCCATTTGGGCTAACTAATACTCTTGTAGTATTTATGGACTTGATGAATAACATTTTCCATAAATACATTGATCAGTTTGTTAATGTATTCATCGATTATATTCTAATCTATTCGAGGAGCGAAGAAGAGCATGATGAACACTTGAGGATTTTGCAGGATATTTTAAAGAAAAAGAAGCCATATTTCAAATTTAAGAAATACGAGTTTTGGTTGGAAAGAGTGGTATTCCTTGGTCATTGTCGCAACATGAGGTATGGAGGTGGATCCAGGCAGTTCTAAACTAGTCGAGGCCAACCAATGTAGGTGAAATACGAAGCTTTTTAGTCTTAGCCGAATATTACAAGAGGTTAATTGAAGGATTTTCAAAGATAGCTGGACTGTTGACACAATTAACCCATAAGGGTGTGAAGTTTAACTGGATTGACAAATGTGAACGTAGTTTTGAAGAGTTAAATTAGCGGTTGATGCATGCGCCATTGTCAACTATACTTGAAGGATCAGAGGGTTTTGTAATTTACAGTTATGCCTCTAAATAAGGCATATGATGTATCTTGACGCAACATGATAAGTGATTGCTAACACATCGAAACAATTGAAGCCACATGAGTAGAACTACCCCAAGCACGACTTAGAACTTTCTACAGTAGTCCATACACTAAAAATATGGAGGCACTACCTTTGTAGAGGTAAATACAACATCTAAATAGACCATCGTCTCAAGTACATTTTCACTAAAAACTAATTGAACAATACGATAGAGGATATGGCTTGAGTTTGTAAAAGATTATGATTGCAAAAATTACCATCCAAGCAAGGTGAATGTGGTAACAAATGCCTTGAGTAGGGAAGCAACGTGGCAAATATGATGTTGACCACGCGGAAACTTCTATGGAAGGAATTTGATGTTCTGGGTCGCGAGATTAGCACAACTCCATTGGATTTGGTCACCCAGATGGTAGTTCTCTCGATCCGACTAACTCTCTATGACATAATTAGATGTTGCCAGAAAAGAAATCGGACATTTAAATTTATTAAGATCAAGATTGGTGTCAAGAAGCAAAAAGTCTTTACTATAGACCAGGATAAGGCAATGTATTATCGGGAACGCTTGTACGTACGAGACTTCAAGGAATTAAAATAAAGAAAATATTAGAGGAAGCTCACTCTGCTCATTATTCAATACATCCAGAAGGTACAATGATATACCAGACCTTTAGATGTTATTTTGATGGAAAGGTATGAAGAGGGATATAGTCGAGTATATCAAAACGTGTTTAGTATGTCAACAAGTGAAGGCTAAACACCAGCGACGGTCAGGGTTGCTTGAATCGTTAGAAGTTCTAGAGTGGAAATGGGATTAGATGGATTTTGTGGTCGATTTTTGGATGTCAGTAAAAGGTCATGCGGCTATTCGACTCACCAAATTGGCTCAATTCTTGTCAATTCGGATGATATTTTCAATAACCCAATTTGCACAATTATATGTGAATAAGATAGAAAGGTCGCATGGTGTGCCCATTTCAATCATATCAAATAGAGATCCCAGTTTCATATCGAACTTCTAGAACTACACCGATCTATGGAGACTAAGCTAAAATATAGTATGGCTTTAGACCCTTAGACAGATAGGCAGTCTAAGCGAACGATTCAAACACTAGAGGATATGTTTCGAACATGTGTCCTCAAGTTTGGGAAACATTGGGAAAAGCATTTACCCTTGATTGAATTCACATACAACAACTATCATACCTATATTGGCATGACACTACGTGAGGCATTGTATGAGAGGAAGTATAGATCGTTAATTCATTGTAACGAGGTCGATAAGTAAAAGATTTTAGGTCAAGAGATCATTGAATAGACAGTGCAGGCTTTCGAAAAATCTCGAGCTTGTATGAAAACTGCCCAGGATGGATAGAAAAGTTATGCTGACTAAAGAAGAAAGGAATTTGAGTTTTCGGTAGTGGCAAGGTATTTCTCAAGGTTGCACCGATGAAAGAAATGTAAGTTGCGACCAAGACTAATTGGCCTGTTTGAAATCTTGCAACGTATTGGGAATGTTGCGTATTAGTTGGCTTTCTTCCCAGAACTTTCGACAGTGCGCGACATTTTCCATGTGTCAATGTTAGAAAAAAGTACATCATTGATCTGAGTCATATGTTCAACCATCAGTCCATTGAGTTACAACGAGGTTTGAGCTATAAGAAAGTGCTACATAGGATCATTAATATGAAATTCCAAGCAATCATAAACAAGGTAATTCATTTAGTGAATGTGCAATGGTGGAATCACTCTGTCAAGGAAGTAAGTATCCATAACTCTTCGACGTGTAAATTTTGAGGATGAAATTTATTATTATGGGGATAAATTGTAACACCATGTACCTATTTGAATTTTGACATAGTTAACGGTCCAATGTGCAATTTTTTTCAATTTTCTAGGGTCAACTATTATAACTCATTAATAGTATTCCCATTTGGAATATTCTCACATGTCCAAAGCTAGGCTTTAATAGATGGTATGTTTAGATAAGTAAATATTTAAATTTTTAGTTATCTACATCCTAAATTGACCCAAGATTTGAAGAATATGTTGTGATACATATATTACATATATTGTTTTAGATGAATTGTTATCTATATTTATCTTAGACTACTAAGTTTTCAGCATAAAAAATGCCTTTTAAGCACCTATAGAGTAGTGACACGTGTTCCGTTTTATTTATTCCAAACATGATAAAAATTATAATTTATAAATATATAAGTATTTTAGAATTTTGGGAATTTACAAAATATAAATAATAATATTGGTCTCAAATCGAAGCTTGTATTAAAATACGAGTATTTAACTCAAGAGACTTTTATTTTGGTCAAGTCAAGCTTAAGTACCCTATGTTCAGTTCCAAAGCACATTCAGAACATTTTTCTTTGAAACACATGCGCGCGAACCAACAATCTTTTTCCAAGACAAACACACAAGTAATCCCTTTTGAAGTAAATTCTTTTAGCACCCCCACAAATACAAGTGTACAAGTGCTTTTATGTTATAATTGGACTATACCTTATTTTTTTGGAACATTAATTGTGGATTGACTCTCATTATTTTATGAGATTATTTAATAAAGTTTTAAGCTTTAAAAATCGCATTTTGATGTTCAAGATATGATTTTAATGACTCCCGAATATTAAGACGGGAGACACCACCACCATCACCACTAGCCCCACCAACCCGCCACCATCACCCCCATAATGAATATATGCACAACCAGAGATGTACCATCACCTCCATCTCCTCAAAACCACCATCACCTCCACCATACTACACCAATAGCACCGCCACAACCTCCCCCACCAACACCTCATCTACAACCACCGATGATTGCCTGATTTGTAGCCATATGAAGACCACCACCTTGAATCCCAACTCACTTCAAGATCTATGCCGCCACTACTACTACCTTCAACTCTATACTGCTTTCCACACTTCATTTTACCACCACAAGTATATTGTTTTTCACACTTAATTTCCATCTACCACCACCACAACATCGACTTCGACAATGAATGGTATGACGGTGTAGGGGAGTGGAGTTGTGGTAGATAGGCATGGGACACTGATACGACCTTGGCTGCACCTAGATTTGAAGGAGTTGTAGAAGGCTGATCAAATAATCGAAAGGGTTCAGAGAGAACAAAGAATGCAATATGGAGTAAAGAGTTCTAGGACTATGATTTCTATCAGGCTAACGTATGTTTGAACCTTCCAACACTGGTTTATGGCGGCGATGGCTGGAGTTTGGATTTATGTATAACTAGATAGGTCTAGGTATGGCGATGACGATGATGATGGTAATAGTCGATTGCTAATCCAACCCTAACTGCAGATCCAAATAAGTTGAAGGTGGCGATGGCAGTTGACGTTCATGGGATGTGGTTGTGGAAGTGGCAGTTTATTGAGATCATTTTTTTATGTTAAAATTGTTGGTGTTGAAATTGTGTTAGGTGTGATGTGGCTAGGGCTGGACAAAACTTTCGAACCAAACCGAATTGAGCGGTTCTTCATAAGTTAAATACCCGAATGAGTATTTGAATCGAGAACCATGTGTTTGATTCGGTTTTCGATTCTAGACCAAGAACCGAATCTAAATAATTTTTTTAGTGATTAATGTTCCAACTCCCAAGTCAAGTCCATGCCTAGCTAGCCCAGCCCAACCTAATTTCTAAATTCAATTTTTTGTTTTAATTTTTTGGCTCAATTATTAATTTTATTGTTAACCCAAGTTCTAGATTTTTTTAAGTTTTTATCCTTCCCTTTCCAATTTCATATTTTCATTTGATAAGTACATGTCTACTAACCTCAAATCATTTGATAAATTGAAAACGTACATCTACATACCCAAATCAAAGCTGCCGGCTGTCGAGTTCGACTTCCCCTCTCCAACTGTCCATCAAAGTTACGAATGAACTTGTCATTAGTTGTATTTATGTAGTGTTGCTGTAAATGTTAAAAAAAATTAATTATGGTACCGAACCGAATCGAACCCGAACTGTTCCATAATTATATTTAGACCCGACGGTTCTATTTATTAAATACCTGAAAAGTTTGGTTTGATTTGGTTCGGTTCTCTTCAGAGCTGAATTGGGTGGAGTGGAGTGGGGTGGAATAAGGGTGGAGTACACGTAATTTTGGAAAATTTACTTTATGGTCTGACTATTAAAATAGAAAATTAAAAACTAGTTACGGGTGTAATTTCCTAAAAAATTAATCACGGGGCCATTTTTGGGCTCAAACCATTTCTCAAATTATTTACAAGATCAACCCTGCCAATTTATCTTATTTTTTTTAACCTCTGTACTGTCTACAAATATAAATTAATTAATTTTTGCTTTGCTTCCTCATTTTCCTTTGTCTCCCTTTCTAAGTTTTCTTCCTTTTTGCAATAAATAAAAAGCATACGCTTATCTCTAATCTCACTACATATTTCAACCTACGCATATACTACTGATAATTCGAGAAATCGAGAAACTTTTCCAATATTGACATTTAAGTCCCGAGTTACGTGGCAAAAAAATGACATGCAGTCGCCACTTGAACCGTATGCGGTAGTTCTTTAGGAGAGCTAGTAGGAGCCATCTGCCTCCCAAACAAGAAAAACAAATAGTAGAGACAAATTTAGAACCGGACTACAAGTCGAACTAATATATAAAAAATAAATTTACACAAATTTTATACTAAAAAAATTAGCAGGCCGGGGGCTGCAGCCCAGTCCCTAAATCCGTCAATGATAAATAGTGCTAGACAAAATTAGTAAATGCAACTTTAATTTCTTTTTCTTTTTTCTTCTTGAAAGTTTCATTTCCTTTATTATTAGCGAATACCAACTACGTTTTTCAAAATCTGGCTCGTTAGTTATATCTAAATAAATAAACCGCGCGGAACATAACATATGACGCACAATTCTACAAAAGGCAATAGCAGCTAGAAGTCCAGAAAGAAATACCAGTTAAAATGAACATTGTTGGCTTTTGTCAATAAAACTATGAATAATATTATAGGTTTTCGGGAAAATTCACTAAATTGCAAGAATTTGTATATTTACAGATAAATAATTCCCGGTGATTCAACAAGATAATGAAAAAAAAAAAATGGTGCTAGACCCTCAATCAGCCGCTCAAGTTGATCTAACAAGTAAAACAACTCACAAAAGCTGATTTGATTTGCATATTGGATGTATTCTTTACCTTCTTCCCATCTCAAATTCTCAATCAGCAATCTGGAAATGTAAACAAGTGTTGGTAATTCAATACTAAAAACCAATATCACACATATATGAGGAAAACCCAAGTAATGTTCCTCATAGATAAATCAATTTCACTAAAAGAAGCTGATACACCCTGTATAGGATTATTGAACAAGCATAATGAAGAAATATCTCGAGAAAATTACAACGTTCATGCAACATACAAACGCAATAAGCCAACATCACTAATCCAATAAATATTCCAAAATATCAAGTCGGAGCAGTGTAACCCTACCGCATATGAGCCAAAATTCCTGACCAAACAATATTGATGAGAGATTTGGCTTTTGCTCCTGAAATCTATTAATATATAGTTTCTAATAATCTAGTGAACATTAATTTAAAGTTTGAAATTGAATCTTTTTATTATTATTAGAATCCCACATTGCTTGCGAAAATATAAAATATTGAACAAGCATAATGAAGAAAAAATCTCGAGATAATTACAACGTTCATGCAACATACAAACGCAATAAGCCAACATCACTAATCCAATAAATATTCCAAAATAGCAAGTCGGAGCAGTGTAACCCTACCGCATATGAGCCAAAATTCCTGACCAAACAATATTGATGAGAGATTTGGCTTTTGCTCCTGAAATCTATTAATATATAGTTTCTAATAATCTAATGAACATTAATTTAAAGTTTGAAATTGAATCTTTTTATTATAAAATAATATAATAACTTCTAATGAGCAGGACACAAATTGCCAAAATTTCTTAAAGAAATGTATATTACTTCAAGAAACGAAGTACCATCCCATAATAATCGCAATATAGGTAAACTTCACCAAATACTGACAGGGACTAGAACTGTTTGAAATTCAGTATATATGGTCCTTACTTTAACAACGAAAAATCAAAAGCTAACCTTGGCTTTGTTCACATCACCATGCAGAAACCACCAGGGGCCCTCTTTCGACATTAACCTGAAGAGCAAGAGCACTCCATAATGAGATTCACATTAAAGAAGCAACAAAAATCATATTATTCACAATATTAATACTTTTGTTCATCCAAAAATGAGCTTCAGTTCTAACAAGCTTATGACAATGCATAAACCTATATCATCTCGTTTTACATCAAGATGTCTATTGCTGGATTACCTCACGAATACTGTATCCCACATTTGGTCTTAATACTTCGCAATTTCTACTATTCCTAGTTTTATAAACTACTTAGATGGAGGACAATCCTATTCGAAATAGGAATGGTTTTATCTCCTTTTCTTCTCCTTTCTTTTTTGAAATTCTTGATTAAAATATGATTCTTCTTTCTTTTAAATAAGAATTTTAATTTTCTTTCCTTTTAGGATTTTAGTTTAGTTTCCTTATATTAGTAAGATTATGGAATTATTTTGCATATATGTTTAAGCTTGGTATCAATCATCAATTCAATACAATAAAATTATTCTGTACAATTTTTTGAGTTTTTCAACTTTATTCTTGTTTCAAAAATTCCAATTTTGCTTCCACACCAAAAGTGGTATCATTTGCCTTTAGCTAATGGCTACCTATGGTGGTAGTAGTACGCATTCTTGCAATGACGATCGGAGGATTTGAAAATTACCAACCTTAATTCAGAATCTAGAACTAATGACGGATATATTTGAAGATGCAGCTATCAAGAATTTGCAGACTTTGACTGCTATTAATGTTGGTTGCTCCAACAAGCTCAGAACATGGCAACAAGTGGCTAGAGAATTGCCTCTAGTCACAACTATATTTGAATATTCACAAGCTATCAAGGATTTTGAGAAAATTCATCGCGAAGATTTATGGAGCCAAATTTGAAGTACGACAAGAGTTTTAGAACACGATGCACTATTAACAACAAATTATGTAACGTGATAATAGATCATGGAAGTTGGGAGAACATGGAATCCAAAGTATTGGTGGAAGCTTTAAATTTAAAGACTGAAATATACTAATCTTGCTATCAAACTTCTCTAGTTAAAAAAGCGAACAAGAAATTCAAAAAATGGAGATATGCAAAATCTCACTTTCTACTGGAAAGTACTACAAAGATGAGACTGTGTATAACGTGGTGGAGAAGGACAATCATGGTACTTTGATGAAGATGCTACTTACATAAGTTGAGATAACAACTATGCCTTTTGATGGGTACGATAAGCAGATTGTTTTATTATCACTTGATAAGCAATTTGTGAATGTGTAAACAAAGAGCAAAAAATTATACCCTAGATGATGAGGTTAAAAAAAAGTCATTCAAAATTTTTTTTGATGGGTAATCAAATATTTTATTAATAAAAAGAATACACAGGAAATGTATTATCAACTTAAACTAGAAAGAAAATACATGAAGTTAGACAGCCACTCTATAGGATTTCTAGTTGCGGCTTTAAACCAACTATACAAAGTCGGATAAAAGAATTCTCTAAATTGCTCTATAGTCCGTGTTTGGTCTTCAAAACAACGGTTGTTCCTTTCTCTCCACACACA
>CAIGRF010216908.1:0-18235 GCA_903798235.1 Fraxinus ornus
TTAGAATACTCCTTGAAGAACTTATAAGAGAAGAAAATCAAGAAAGGTGAGATAAAATAAGAAGAACTATAAGATATCATCAATTCGAACAACAACAGTACTTGATTTGATTACAAGAAAACACTGAATTAAAATTTTCAGGTCTAGTTCTAAGAACTCCAAATAGAAGAATAAAAAGGTACAATCTGAACGATCTAATAATTAAAAATAAAAATAAGGATGAATAACAGTTGAAAGACAGGAAATTCCAACGGTGGCATACATTTCTCCGATCGATTGATCAGAGAGAGATCTGACTTCAACGTCTCAATTTCGATCTCTCTCTCTGCCACCGCCTCCGCAATTTTCATTTCCGATAGAAACTTTATTCACACTAACAAATCCCAACCATGTCCCTGAATATGAAGACTCTGAGCCAGGCATTCGCCAAGGCTTCTGCAGTAATAGAAAAAACTGTTCAAACCACTGTTCAAGAAGTCACCGGTCTACCTAGAGCGTTACAGGACTACGAGCTTTCTGACCAGATCGGCTCAACCGGGCCAGGTCTGGCTTGGAAGCTTTATTCCGCCAAGTCACGTGATGGCCACTTGCCGGCAGTGTATCCGACCGTCTGCGTGTGGGTACTGGACAAGCGGGTCCTGGCGGAGGCCCGACAGAAGGCCGGGCTTTCGAAAACCGCTGAGGACGCGTTCCTGGATGTGATTCGGGCCGATGCTGCCCGGCTTGTGAGGCTGCGGCATCCTGGGGTTGTCCACGTTGTCCAGGCGTTGGATGAGAGCAAGAACGCCATGGCTATGGTCACTGAACCACTTTTTGCATCGGCTGCTAATGCACTGGGGAATGTGGAGAATATAGACCAAGTGCCTAAGGAGCTCAAGGGGATGGTATGGTCTTCACTTTAGAGTTTGAGGGTTTTTTTTTTTTTTGTGTGGATATTTTAGAATTTGATAATTCAGTATTGATGGCTCTTTTTGGATGGATTTAGTACTTCGAGAAGTGCCCTTCTGATTTCGAGCTTGAATTTGAGTGTTTTTTGTTTTTTTTTTCTCTCCGTAAAGATGACAATGGGGTGTTTTCTATCCTTATATGGTTTTTGAAGTAGAATGGCATATAGAAATTTGTAACAGATGTTGTAGTAATTGAAGTTAGGCCAATTTGAATTCTATATGTAGGATTTTGACACACTTGGAACTGAGTCCATCCCATTTTATTTGTAGATTTAGCTATTTGTAGATCAACCACTTATTTGAAAGTAATTATAGTAAACTTTGAATTTGGCAATCCAAAGATGGGACATTAGGCTACTGTAATTATGCTATGTTCCCTGGTGAATAATGCAAGGGGAGACCCAATTATTAGCTTATGCAATTGTCTGACTCACGGTTAAAAACAATGATTTAGAATAAAAATGTTCTTCTGCAAAAATAAGTTAGAGGTAAATCCGTTTTTCTTCTTAAATGTTGAAAAAATTAAGCCCTCAATGAGAGGGCATCTGGTTGAAATTGACTTGATTACTTGAGATGATTACATTTTTATTGCAGTAACTGAAATGTTCAGACTATAGTCTCCTCTTCCTGCCTTTCTCATCTCACACCCCATCAAAGTAAAATGCAAAAAAATTATTGGAGCTAGTTATACTTAACATATTGTGATGAGAATAATAATGAATTTATCTGCACATTTTTATATTATTGATGCTAGAAAACAAGCAAAATTAGAAGCAGTTGAGGGAACAATCATTCATATTGTTACTGTGAGCTGCGACTCCTAGGAGAAAGGACCAAGGTTAAGAATTTCACCTAGAATTCCTTAAAGACTGTTGCAATGCTGCATGTAACTATTACAGGCACTTCTTTGGTGGATACTTAGTATGTCTTGATTGTGTCTTCGTTCTTGAGTTAAAAGAAAGCCGATACAATCACAAAAATAAAAATGACAAAAATAGATTTGGAATTTGTGTAATTTGGAGGCCTACCGAATCCTTGATACAAAGCATGGAGACTATAATTACTGTACATTCTCTATTTGCAAAAGAGAATTCGAATTTACCACTGAAATTGTTATTTAAGAGTCATGCTTATCAGAAATGTTATTTCATGTTTAACTATGAGGGATTCCAAACTATTTCTGTTATTTTACTAGGTTAACACATTGTTTAGAGATTGCGCAAGGCAAAATGTAATATAGGTTTAGATTTAGACATGGCAAATATTTGGGCTAAATTAAGAAGATTATTTAACCAGGTTGAAAAAGAGAAGTGAAATTGTGAGATGTCATTGCTCCGAAGACCTATGATATGTCTGGTGACCTATTCCATCAACTATTCTATCATTTTCTTCAATATTATATCTAGCCCCTGTGATGGTTTAGCTAAAAAAAGTAGATAAAAATTTAAGTTAAAGTCAACAATTAATTTTAAACACACATTTCATAGGACGACAACTTTTATCAACCACACATTTCATCAATTTTTCTCAAAATCTACTAAAAATCTGTTTTTAATAAAATTAAATAGGGGTTTAATTAACCAACAATCTGTCTTTATTTTTCTTATACGTTATTACAAGCACAAAGATTTTGGATTTAGATTTTCAGCATTTCCAGATGCAAGAAATTATTCTGACCATATACTATAAGATATGAATTTTTCTTGCTCATCATTTACTAAGATGTTATATTCTACTTTTTGCCAATTACTGTGTTGGCATCTCCATGTTGTGCTATATCCTTATCCTTTATCTGAACCTTGCGTCTAAGGCTATCCAGTTAGCCCTGGCAAATATCTGTTATAAATATATGCCATCAACTCTCAGTATAAATTTAACCAATGTACTATATCAAATTTAATTCAGTAACCTTAAACAACTTTCCACTGTTTCTACACCTTAAGAGTACTTGGTTGTTTTGGAGATAGAATCCCCTTCTTCTCCTTGGTGTTTGATGTGCCACAAGTTAAACATAGTTGGAGGATCAGGCTAACAACAAAGTGTTATGCAATTCACCCTTATAAACCGTGTTTGAGGATTGCACTTTTACTCTGCCTCTTTCAATTTGTGCAGGAAATGGGACTGTTGGAGGTGAAGCACGGTCTTCTTCAGATTGCAGAAACCTTGGATTTCCTTCATAACAATGCTTGTCTCATCCACCGGGCTTTATCACCTGAGGTTACCAATTATTCTTTCTTTATTTTTGTTTGTTCGCAGTTTTTCATATGGGCCTTTGATGCTGTCGTTGTTTCCCTTCCTTATTTTGTCTGTTTGAGTCCAAAGGAAATATATTCCTTTTCTCATAATGTTCAATGGACTAGTTGCGGGATCTTGTGAAGAAAAAAGAATAATGACAATGTGAATATGTTGAAAGTGGCTATACGGATTTAACTATTTAACTTTGGTAAGATGTAGAGGCAAGAAAACTTAAGGGCATAGTTGTTACTTGTTACAGTAGTTCAATCATCTCACCTACTTTCATATCATTTTCCAGCTGTATTTGAATTGTTTAATACCGTTCTTCTACATTTTTCCGGTGTTGGGACCTAAAGAAGTCTTTATCATCCTTTTTGGTTCTCATTCATTAGATTTAAAGATCTGTATCTAGCTAATTCTTCATCCTTCAAGCGGATGGCTTGACGTGGTTACAAACCATCTAACTTTTTGGGATCCTCCAATAGATGTAGCGATGGATTTAATGGAGTGGCCAAAAAGGATTAATTTAGCCATACCGAAATTTATTGTTAATACTTAGTTTATTGTTACTAGTTTTTATCTTTCGGAAAACTTTTGCAATTTGAGCATCTCATATAAAACCTTCCAGAAATTACTTTGTATTTTGTAGCCAGTGACAAATGGGTTATAATATCATTGCTCTGTTGTGATTTTCTATGTTTCAACAATTGGATAGAATTTAGAAATGTTTCTTCAGAATCTTTCGTCACCCGTATATAGAATTTAGAATTTCTTGGGAACCTTGTCCATGCCTAATATTTGTATACGTGCAGATCTAGATATTCATATTATTTTAATGCCTGTTCATTGCCACGTGCTGTTTATTTTATAATGAATATGCCTATAGTAAACAGAAGCCTTTGCGGTTGCTCAATACTGAAGTGAAGGATACTTAAACAAATTAGAATATTTCATTTCCTTAGGCTGTTTTACGACCTGGGCTTTGGTTTTATTTTCCTCTTGTAGGATATGAATATCATATATTAAAAATATTGGCCATTGTTCTGTTGCAGGCTGTCCTGATTACGTCAAATGGAGCCTGGAAGCTTGGTGGCTTTGGTTTTGCGATATCAACCAATCAGTCATCCAATGATTCTGCACACGTTCAATCTTTTCATTATGCTGTGAGTAACGAACCTGTTGTTCTTGGGAAACATAATATTTGTCAGAATCTCCCCCGCCGTGATTTTTGGATTCATTACTGATTAAAATCTCAGTGTTGTTAATTTGAATCTTCTTTTTATACCTATATCAATATGGTTTAGTATTTGGAAGTATTCCTGAACAGAAATGTTGACATTATCGATGCGCTGGAATGTGTCATTTATTTATTTTATTCTTTTTCTTGGGGCTGCTTCTTAGATTAGAAAGCAGTTGATCAAGATTCAATGCACAGTATTTCACCACATTGTTTGCAATATTTTTCCTCAGGCTGTTTTATATATGACCCATTTTAATTATGATTTCATTTGATTTGATTTATTAAAATCGAATTGATAGGTTTCAATGTGAAACATGAATGATGTATGAGCTGATATTCTAATCTGATTTGAATTTTGAAGGAGTATGATGTCGAAGATTCTGTTCTGCCCCTTCAGCCATCATTAAACTACACTGCCCCTGAACTGGTTCGAAGTAAAACATCTTCAGTCGGGTGCTCCTCTGATATTTTCAGTTTTGGATGCTTGGCCTACCACTTGATTGCTCACAAGCCTTTGTTTGATTGCCACAATAATGTGAAGATGGTACTCTCTTCTTTTCTCTAGGAATTTTACAAGTATTAATAAAATAACTTGGTTCATCTTGACAATAAGAAATAATTGTTGCTAATTTTGCCTACTATACAGTTTGGTGTAAACTTGGGAAGTGTGCAGTCTGTTTGGGATTCCTTAGTTCTCTTGATCACTTAAAACAAGTAAATCATGTACATGCTGTGTACATTTTAGATATAAGCAATGGAATTGTTATACTCAATGTTTTGAAAATCCACCCAGGTATTGACCCGGAACAGGCAAAGGGTTAGGTGTCAAAAGGTTGAATCGAGGTTGCACTAGTTATAATATATAAATAAAAAAATACACCACAAAAATTTGAGAAAATAAGTTTATTTTTAAAAACTAATTAATGTATGTAGATAAATGACTTTTAAAATTGGCTACATTTAATTTTCATTATATCCGCTTCTAATCTCAATAGAAATGAAACGATAGATATAGCTAAAGTTTAAGCATATGATTTATATAGCATTTTAGCCTCTGTAGGGGTTTTATTTTTTATTTTTTTACTATAAACTTAAAAAGGTACTTTCAATGTAAAAAAACTGCAATTTTAATCACACATTTTGTATGAACCACCACTTACACATCGCTCATATCTTGAAAGTAATTTTTTAGTTTAAAAAAATGAAACAAGAACAGAGGCTTAGTGTGTGATAAATATAAAATTAAATGAGAAAAAATAGAACTAAAATGAAAAGAAGAATCAAATTCAAGAAATAATTCATTTTGAGGTCCAGATTTTCTTTTTCAAAATTTCAAATAAAAAATTGCACTTTATTTCTATAAGTATTCCCAACAGGTGTTAAAATGCTTGAAGTAGGGTGGTCCATTTATAATATTCCCACAGAGAAAAACATAGAAGGAAAAAGGTTAAGAAAACAGCTATAAGAGTGACCAGCAAATGGTAGGGAAATAATAAATTTCTGGGCCTTTAACCTCTTTTGACATTAGTTATTGGGCCTAAGAAGTTCCATTTTTTAAATTAAAAAATTAACCCGCTAAAATGGAAAAACCGGTGCCTGGTCAACTGGTTTGCATTTGGACCTTGCCTTTGGCCGGTTTTTCTTGATACTTATTTACTCTTAAGTAGAAGTTAATTTTTATGAGTAACTCTTATGCTATTGTCAAAGTAAGTAACTTATTTTTATCTTTTATTAATGAAGAAAGCTATTTTTGATAGCTTCTTTGCTTATTAAGTACTTGTATGTTTGGGTATCTTACTTATTTTCAATTTTTGCCGACAAAAAAATTACTTACTTTAAAACATGCTTATTTACTTATAACTAAAGTAACTCACACTCCTCATTTGCCTATTTTAGCAATCTAATGAGTAATGTTGCAAATTAATTTTGGTCTTCTATCTGTGATATTAAACATACTTATTTTGCTTTCAATTTTTCACTGCTTGGGGCAGCTTCTCCTTTTTATATGCATGCGATCAGTTAATCCTCCCTAAACCTGTCTTTATGGCGGGATTAAACTATAGAAATATTCCTATATTGCAAGATTACTCCAGATTATACTAATCCGGGTATAGCTTCGTCTCAAACGACTCCAAACACCGGATTGGATAATAATATCCATATCCAGTGGCATACCTTATGTGCGGTATGTGCATCTAATGTGTGGTATGTGCATCTAAGTGTCTGTATATATGTAATTGGCCAGAGCATTTTGGCTTTTGGCAAATAATTATGTTGAAACACTATGATTGATCTACTTTCTCATGCATTTCTCTGCTGTATCTAAGTATATCTACTAAAATGAACTGTCTCATCTCAAAAAGATGAGAACTGTGGATAATGGTTCAATGGGTCCATTGAGAGATTACATCAAAATCATGTCAAAGATTGCTGAAAAATCGTGAAAATTGGTTCCATCAGGATTTGTAAAAGATTGCATAATGGTTGGATTTTGGGGTGTATTCAAATCCCTTTCAATATAATTTGAATGCTATTTGAGATCTGTAAACCCAATGAAACATCTAAATAGATCTAGATTCAAAATTATGTAGATTTGGTTTTTTGCATTCTTATTAATTTATGTATTATAATATTACGGAATTCATGATGTTATGTTGTTGATTTCCAGATATATTCAGCCCGTGTTTGAGTTCATTTACTTTAATTTATTTCTCATATTCATTTTCAACCACACATTTACACAATGAAGTATTCTACACGTAAACCCAAAACTTTTCCCTACTTTTTAACCACACATTCTACAAAAAAGTACTACTCAAAACATAGTTATTTTTTTAATAAAGGCCACCAAACAGGGGCTCACTATCTTGTACATACATTCTAAATTTCATGATAAGTAATTTCGTTTCAGATCTTTCAAATAATGCATTTTGTAAGTTTTTGTTTTAGTATGCTGAAATTCTGTGGCATTGGTAGTAATCTGGATCTACTGAAGTTGTTCCCTCCGATTTGAAGTTATTTTTGATGTAGTTTTCCTAAAACAGATGCAATTAGTGTTTTATTATTATTGTTATCCCGTCCTTTCTATTTTTGTTACTTAAAGTTCGTCCGCTGTTTTAATAGAAGTGGTTCTTGTGCAACTTTCCTGCAGTACATGAATAGTTTGACTTACTTATCCAGTGAGGCTTTTTCTTCCATTCCAAGGGAGCTGGTACCCGAGTTACAGAGAATGCTTTCTGCAAATGAGGCTATCAGGCCGTCAGCCATGGATTTTACAGGTACAGATGGGCACCTTCTGAATAACTCCGTGTATAGGATGTACTGATATAGTAGGACAAAGGCTTGTACAAGAAAACACACATTATATTTTTTCCTTCCCATTTTCTTTTTTCATCCTTATATTTTATTTTTGGGTGGAGGGGGTTGTTATATGGTTTCTGTTGCTTTGCAAGGTGGAGTCCTATATGATCCTATGACAAGTAGTGAGTTGGACAATTTTTTAGTTAGTGCAGCAATGGATGGATGCTAGTTTGCCGTATGGATGCATGAATGGATTCTAATGCAATGCTTGTTTCTTTTAAGAACGAAAATGTTCGATAACTAGCAATTCGGCTGACTGCTTCATATGACACTTGCAGAAAATAGAAATAAATAAAATAATGAACCTAGATATAATAAAAAAGTGACGCAATGATGAAGAAAATCTGTTTACCAGTTTTTGTTAAGGTCTTGGCACATGTTTAAGGATCTTTCCAGATGAAGTCACTAAATGCTCAGCCAAAGCCGAGCTTTTGGTTTGTGCATGCCCAGTTGCTCTCTATGATCTGAAGGGCAAGAGTGACTTGCTGAAGCCAATAGCATTTAAGCCATGTACGGCTTGGTTTGTCGTGTATTATCTGTTAGCTTTAGTGTTAGGAGTCTTCTAATGCTAAAATTCTTATAAGTTGTCACACTAAAAATTACATGTCTTTCAACTATGTGTTTCACCAAATATGTGTTCACTGTTTTCAGGCTCACCTTTTTTCCGGGAGGATACTAGGTTGCGTGCTCTCCGCTTCCTGGATCACATGCTTGTATGCAATTGTTTTTCACTTTTGGTTCTGTCACGCTCCTTAGGAGAAGTTACATGATGCAATTTTGGTGAAAATGGAATCTGAGATTACCTTTATTGCTTGCAGGAAAGAGATAACATGCAGAAATCAGAGTTTCTAAAAGCATTATCAGACATGTGGAAGGATTTTGACTCCCGTGTATTGCGGTATAAGGTTCGAGATTTTGCATTCCCATTTATATGATTCTGCTTTACGGTCTTGCTGGTCATTTGCATATGTATAGTCTCTAGAACTTATTGTCATCTTGTTTATGTGGATGCTAAAATAGTAGAGGTAAGATGAAAAGTAAGTACAAGTATAAAACTTATATTCTCTGATTTGGACTATTTTCCTCCACTTAAAACATTTTGAACAATCTACTTATGTAATCAAGTTAGGGATTCAATACAAGTATCCAATGTAATTGTCTTCCTTGTCCAAACTCTAATAATCTTGAGCTCATATTCCAGTACCCCTAGGAAGAATGATGTCTCAAGATTACATGTTCATCTATTTCCCCAATTTCTGGTTTTGATGGCTTTGATGATGCAATGGCTGTATTTTTAACATGTAATAATTAGTCTAGTCATTGCCTCTTATGAAGGTTTGGCAAATTGAACTCTTTTTGCTGACAAATGCAGGTTCTTCCCCCTCTGTGTGCAGAGCTTCGAAATTTGGTAATGCAGCCAATGATTCTACCTATGGTTCTGACCATAGCAGAGTCTCAGGTAATTTGATTAGTTCTCAAAGTCCCCTTGTCATTTTATGGAGTTACATATTATTAGTTAAAATTACCATTTACCTACTTTTTTAAACTTGGAGTTGATTTAACTCATTTTGTGTCTGTGCACATGCATTTCTGTATGTAATTGTAGTGTATGACTTGATAGTTGATACCGTGAACTTCTATATCTAGACATGAATGTTAAAATGTTCAGGGTTTGTTGTCGATTCTGGGGCTAAGTTTGCAATGCCTAATACCATGATCATTAATTTAGAAAATGCAAGACCCATGTACTGGGGAAGTAATCTTTTCTTCGATACATTTTTAATGATATTCTCGACAATTTAATTTCTATACTTGCATTTGAAACGTCCCACAATTTGCATATAAGACGTGTATTTTATTTTCAAAGATCTTATATTTGCTTTATGCATTCATGGAAATTTCTCTGTGCATATTGCTTGCTCGTATGTATGTTTCAAGTTGCAGGTTAAATTACTTCTCCCAGCCTTTTCTGTAATTTCATTGATCCTGGTTGTATTGTGCGGTGCAAAACTTAATAGTTCCGAAAGTGGGGTATGGGTGAAAAGTATAGTCCATAATATACCATTTCATGGTATTATGTGATGAATAAGATAATGATGCAGCAGCATGTGTGCAAGTTTAATCAGTTGCCGTCTTTCTCTATTTTTAGAAGACTAATATGTCACAAAAGGTTACGGCGGTATTTATGTAAACTATTGCAGGATAAAAACGATTTTGAGCTATCAACCTTACCATCTCTTGTTCCAGTCCTGGATACGGCTGTGGGTGAGACATTACTGCTACTTGTGAAGCATGCCGAGCTTATTATCAACAAGGTAACAAAAGTAGCTGTGCTAGCTTGCCATTTATGTGTACTATAACTGTTATACACTTGATTTTATCTATTTGAGAAATAAGTTTAGCGAATAAAGCTTTTTGTTTTCTCAGCGGGCTGGAACATTCTAGTATCTTTTTTACGATTCACCTCTTCCTACAATGCCCCTCTCTTTCCAACTGTTGAGGTCTTTGTAATTATGATGTTGTCTGAATAATTATTATTCCTATTACTATTAGTGATGAGGTTTCATAATAAAGTTCACGTGTTTACGTATTTGTAATAGTGGGGCATTGTAAACCATGATGTGACACTGCTTTTCGTTTGCTTGGACTTGAGTATCAAAGAGGCCAAGAGACAATTTTGTTGCTGTGTGCAATAACTTGGAAAGTGTTGTTCTTTTGTGATTTGAATAGCATAGGCATAGGTTTCTACTTTTGAGAAAAGGTCAATTGAAGGCTTATGGTTTATTGCGTGGGTGGATTAAGAGAAACTCGAAGTCTGCACAAAAGGTCTAGTTGCTGGAATATAAAGACAGAAGAAAAGTACAACTAAAAGCTCCCTCTTATTTCATAAACTCTAATCATGAGTCATTTTTTGTAATCCCAGAGAAGTCCAATGAAATCAAATCTTCAAGACCACATGAGATCATTTTAATTTTTGTCTACTTTTACCTCTTCTAAGTTCTAACTTTTTATCATGGGGCTTCATTGCTCTCATGAACCAGAGTTGCAAGTCTAAATGGGATGAGACACTAACCACTTGGTTAGTCCTTTGCTTAATTTATCCTCAACTTGTTCTACCTCCACTTATTAGTGTATATCCATGTTTTTTAGTTTATCAATTCCAGTATGACCACCTGTCCATCTTAACATCCTCAGTTTTGCTACTTTAATTTTATGAAATTTTGTCCTTTAGCAGCCAAAAACTCGGTGTATAAAGCATACCTGGTCTGATAACTGTATGTGTTATTTACATTCTAACTTGTAGGTATCCTTTCGATTAGATTCATTTTATGTTAACGTTAACGTTGCGATCTGCATTTATAGCTTCATTTGCTTTCTCTCGTGACAGGCTAGTCAGGAGCACCTAATTTCTCATGTCCTGCCTATGCTCGCTCGAGCTTATGATGAAACTGATGCACGCTTGCAAGAGGAAGTTCTAAAAAAGACTGTTTCGCTTGCAAAGAAACTTGATGTTCAGGTGATCTTAAGCTGCTTCTTATTGGTGGTTCTTAAAAGGTGGAGTCAATGAGACAGATCATATTATGTTCTTTACCTCTAGATGAGTATTAGGTTCAGTCTTGATTTTTTGAGAATGTTGAAAAACCACCCAATTTTCTAATTGAGAATGTTGAAAACCCCAATTTTCTAGAAATGTTAAATAAAATATAAACATACGAGGCATAAGGCTTTCACAAATAAAATTGGATGGGGGAAGTGGGTAGAAGATGTAGGATACGATTGAATTAAAATATCTGATCAGTTAACAGGTCTAGGCTTATGTGAGATTGGTCAGTATTTGGCTTTGAGGTCCAGGACCAATAACCAAATAGTGGAAGATATAAATTATGTATAATCAATGATCCTTCTCTACGCGCTCTCTGCATTGGAATTTAACACCCAGCATCCTCAATATCGGAAATTCCTATTCTTTCTATGAAATGAGTTCAACATTTCTCCTGAGATTTCTTGAAATGACCTGACGAATTTTGTGCTATTCATTTCATCTTCCTGACACGACATTATGATATACATGCCAAATCATTTATCGTATTTAACTATATATTTTGGAGTGTATTTGATTGCATTGGTCTACAGGTTGTAGTCTCTCCAAGTTTTCAGCAAAGTCCTTTTTTGTTAAATGTATCCTATCAGCAATCTTCACTTACATATGTTAATTCTCGGCCTTAATAATATTGGTCAAGTGACTCAAGTGTGCTGTGTATTATTTTGGTTTATTACTAAATTGCACATTTTTCTGTGTAACCTTTCCTGCAGTTAGTGAAACAAGCAATTTTGCCTCGTGTTCATGGCTTGGCGCTTAAAACAACCGTTGCTGCGGTATGTTTTCCTTGCTTCATGTATTGACTTTGTTTTGACTGCCCATCTCTCATGCTACAGTTTCTTGAAACAAGAGTAACTTTAGGAAGTTATATGTTATTTCTATTAAACTTATGTTCATTTTTATGAGAGACAGCCATGTTAACTCAAAACAACTTTTTCTGTTTTTCCTTTTTATTTGTTTCCTTTTCATAAAATTGGGTACACCCTGGAGTGAATTAGTCAGTCTAAACTCTAAAGTCGAAGCTTTGCTTTTGTTGGCAGGTGAGAGTGAATGCTTTATTATGTTTAGGTGATATGATTCACATGCTGGATAAGCACAGTGTTGTAGATATCTTGCAAACGATTCAACGATGTACTGCTGTTGATCATTCTGCTCCAACTCTTATGTGTACCCTTGGAGTCGCGAACTCAATTTTGAAGCAGGTACAAAATGTTTTTGACGCTACTCTGTTGACTGTATGAACATTTTTTTTATCGATTCTGCCCCACTTTTCTTATTTAGATTTTTTATTTGATTTTTTCTTTCTTTGCAGTATGGAATTGAATTTGTAGCAGAGCACGTTCTTCCAATACTGACTCCACTATTAATTACCCGGCAATTAAATGTTCAGCAGTTTGCTAAGTACATGTTTTTTGTCAAGGATGTACTGAGGTAACACTGAAAGCTCTCTCTCTCTCTCTACACATATTTGGATCCTAATTCCATATTTTATTGATCATTGACTTATTGTGTAAGAGGCTCAACATGTGTGTGCATTTATGCTGTGCTGAGTAATATTATTGAGTCCTTTGCAGGAAGATAGAAGAAAAGCGAGGAGTAACTTTGACTGACTCTGGAATTCCAGAGACAAGACAATCTCCTACAGCGGATGGGCCTCTTCCGGGACTAGTTAATAAACCTGTTGCAATCTCATCTAGTACGAAACACAACCCATCATGGGACGAAGATTGGATACCTGCCCGGGGAGCTTCAACCGCCGCCCCGTCTTCCACCACAATGTCAAACGCTCGATTGGTCTTTCCAAGTCAGCCAGCTCAAGCCCCCTCATATTCTCAGTCCTCTTTGATATCGACTTCAGCCTCTCAACAACTGCCATCTTCGTGTCCCGCAGTTGATATTGAGTGGCCGCCTCAATCTTCATCAGGCTATACAAATCAATTAGGTGACCCTTGGAAGCTCAATGAAAACAGAGGTTCTTCAAATGCAAGTTTTGATGATAT
The DNA here is from genome assembly GCA_903798235.1 of Fraxinus ornus. NCBI lineage: Eukaryota > Viridiplantae > Streptophyta > Magnoliopsida > Lamiales > Oleaceae > Fraxinus > Fraxinus ornus. Next base: position 13,384 of record CAIGRF010216908.1, read on the forward strand.
TGATCCTTTTGCCAACTGGCCTCCTCGGCCTAGTGGCACGACAACACTATCTGGATCTTCAACCACTGAAATGGCAGCACCATTTGCTACAAAATATCCTCCTAGCAATAGTGCAACCTCGACTGATGGTTTGAATTCATGGGCATTTGGCAATCAAAATTCTGTTGAGCCAATGAGACAGAATCATGGTAGTAGTACTTCATCAACTGTTGAAGGGTTCAATGCGCAGAATTCGCTTGGGTATTTGAAGCAAAATCATGGCGCTTCAACTCTTGGTGCGTCCAGCCAGAAAGCGGCGGATCTTGGATCTATCTTTGCTTCTAACAAGAGTGAGCATGCTGCACCAAGACTTGCTCCGCCTCCAACAACTGCTGTTGGTAGAGGGAGAGGACGAGGGAGGGGGGGAAGTCAAGGACAACTTGGGACCACCTCTGGATCACGGCCTAGTCAGGGGAAATCTCAGCCTGAGCAGCCGCCTCTACCGGACTTGTTGTAGCTTTTATAGCGGCAATGAGTATCATTGTCTCATGAATTAAGTACTAAGGTAAAGTACAGATCAATACTTGAGTAGCTCAAACGACTCTACGTGGTCCATCGCAATTATTCGCAGTGAATAAGAGAAACATGTTGATACATTCAGTGCCAAATTTGAGCTGTTGGCCTGTTGTGTAGCATAGTTTGTGATTCTGCATGTCGTAGAGTGTGGCTGCTTGTACTCTTTTCCGACAAATTTTTGTTCTCTTATGTTTTCTTAATGATTTAATTCATTTGATATATTGTTTGTCAAGGAAGTTCGTTGTATTCTTCATCCACGGTTTTAAAAAATGGTAATACTAGCTAACATTTAAGAAGTTCATTGTATTCTTCATCCAAATTTTTTGATGGACGTACTTTTAACTACTTGCTGTGTTAAACAGAGTTCCAAACAAGAAAAAGTATACACCTTTTGAGGTGTGTAAGGCGAGTATGTCTTTGGGTGTCGGGATGCTTAGCCTTTTTTGAGGTTAAGAGATCCTAAAATACCTAAATTGGGAGCTAGAGTTACCATTTGTGATTTTCTTCTATATCCAAAAACAGTACAACTTACAAATGTTTAAACATTGAAAACAATGTGATTTTTAGGCCTGGGCATCGGGTGGGTCAGTCTGGGTATTTCAATACCAAGAACCATTCATTATATTTCGGAGTATTTTGTAAATGAAATCATTTGAGTCCTTGTAAATATTGGAATCAAACCCAAACTCGAACCGTCGGTTTCGGTTCAATTTTGATTCTACCCAAACATTTTTTACATACATTTAATAAACACTGTCATATAAGCCATTTTAGTACATATACCTCTAACACGCTACTACTCGAAAATATTTGTACAATGAATAAAATTCAGCTAATAAATTTTCAGGAAGCAAAAGTAAAAGGTAAAAACCACCAAAATAGGAGAAAATTAAAATATCAATAATTAAATTATAATTTGTGAATAAATTATTTTTCTTAATAAGCCCCTGTTTGGGCCACATTTTTATTTTCATTCTCATTCTTCTACTCATTTTCAACCACACATTCTTCAATAAAATAATATTTTCTATCACATCAATGAGTTTTTCTTTTTTTTCAACCACATATTCCCCATCACATCAACCAAAAAAATGCATTCTTTTGAAAATAATGTACACCAAACGGAGGCTAAATCTTATGCGATCCATAATCGAGGCATACTAGAGCATATAATTTAATTATGAACAATGTATAAATTCTTCTACTATTGAATCGAATTGACATAAAAAAAATACTAATTAGAAACATAGCTATATAAGTATCAAGAATTATGTTAATCTATTGAACTCGTTGTATTTGAATAAAAAATAAAAAATTATATTTCAAAAGAGAACCACAAATTCATGATAACAAAAACGAAACACCACAACCTAAACAATTATGAATTTTTCAAATTCAATTACAATGCACCGTAAAAAAATAAATTAAAAAATCACTTAAGTTTGTAAACAATGCAAGAAAGTAAAAAACTCGAATTGCAAAGAATAAACATTTTGATTCATCAACTTACACCACAATCTAATTCGAACCTTTCGATTCATAAAAAATCCAAATTGTAAAGATCAACATATACAAACCTCTGAAATACCACAATATGATGTCAGGCGAGATGTAAAAAGGTAAGAGCTAGTGTTTGATGTTTTAGGGTTAGATTTTAGAGTTAGACTAATTACTACCCAAATTAGAATTTTTATGTTTTATATTTTTGTTACCTAGCCTATAAATTGTAAATAAAAATTATATAAAAGTCAGTTCCACTCGAGTACCCACGGTTCTAGTTGAGAAATCAAGAATTGAAGCGAAACCAGTCAGTTATTAGTTCTCGGTTTCGATTCCTAATTTGTTTTTTTTTTTGAGAACCGGACCCGAACCTCCGGTTCGGTTTCGATTCGGTTACGAATAAAATGCTCAAGTCTAGTGATTTTTGAGTCAAGTGAGTATATTTTTCACGAGAACAGTTGAAGAAAATATTTTAGAATTTAACTCTTCTAAGTCAAAAACATTTTCAAAATGAACTTCGAGGGAGTAAAAGAGCTTGGTCTCGACTTTGTCCATTTTGGGCATGCTCAACTTCATTTGCTCTTTCTGCAGTCTCTGTTAACAGCCTCCACAATTTGAGGATTCCTTCCAGAATATGCTTGCACCCGATAATAAACTAGACTTGTTAAGATAATAAATTCCATTAATAGTATTCTACAACGCCTTGCAGACGAAAAATAAAATAAGATAAATAAAAATTCATTTATTAAATGGTTAAACATTCGTCGTTTTCTTTTCATAGTTTTGTCGTTACTAGAGATTAATCTACGAGAACCATATCTAATAGCTGCTGAATTACTACATTGCTTAGCTGTGAATATGAATTGCCATCAATACAGTTGTTACCTAATGGTTCAGTGGATCATTCTACAAGTACATGGATTTTGACCGACCAGACTATAGGGAGGCCCGCCCCCATGTGAGACAATTTTTGAATTCCTGTGAAATTCTGTGAATATACTCCTTTACTTGGAGTTTAATTGTGGTTCAGTTGCCACACTCGGTTGCAATCATGCTACTTGTACCGAATTCGTTGACAAGAACGTCGCAGGCGCCTCCCCAATAGGGGGCCGCCATGTGGCATTATGTCAACCTTCTTGTCAACAAATTCGGTACAAGTAGATTAATTCCAGCTCTAGAGGCTTGTCGGTACCGTGGAAATGTACACACAATATTATGGTTTCATTTTCCCTTTTTGGATTGTACTTTGGACCATTTTTTTTATTTTTTATCAATGGTGTCAACTAAGTTGGGATGTGTGTGTACACTAGGGAGTAAGTTTTAATTTTAATTTTAATTTTTTTTTTTTCATTTAGTCTGGTCTTGAATCAAATCGTGAATCCGCCCTTGTTAGAGATAATAGTTAAGAGAACTAGAGTGAAGTGCAAGAGAAAGGTAGCTTTCTTTTAAGCAATAACTAAGATAATATTAATTTCAAATTCTTATCTAGAATTCAATGCATGCATGGGCCGTCACCCCGTTAATTGTTGCTCGTTCAAGCAATATAATTTTGTCTTGGAAATTATATTAATATATGTATTAGGATCAATAAAAAGTTGAATTTATATCTACATACATGTATGTGTAAAGGACCGGCCTTGATAGTGTGCATGTAGTGCAATCTCACTGTTTTTTGTTGGTTTTAAAGAATTTCTTTTTTAAGAGGAAAATTTTGTTTTCGTAAAGTTAAAAGGCAAAATACTTAAGGAAAAAGGTTCAAAGAATTAATATAATAATATGAATTTTTCTTTATGTGTGTTTCAATTAAGCCCCTATTTGGTAGAGATTAAAATTAATTTTTTAGAAATTTTGATAAAAGTTGAGGAAATATGCGGTTAAAAATGTTAAGAGATAAAATCTCATATCGAATAAAGATGAAAATATAGACAAATTTATAAGAGTTTGTGTTACTCCTCTTAATAAGGTTGACATTTTAAGATGGAACTCCAAATCTTAATATGGTATCAGAGTCCATTAACCTCCAACGAGCGATTCAATTCGATTAATTAGGCACACGGATTTCAAAATTGATTTGCTCAAACGATCAAAATAATTGAGCACACGAATTTCAAGATTAGTCTGCACAAACGAGTCACCATCTTGTAAGAGCATATTAAGGAATAAAATCTCATATCGAATAAAGATGAAAACATAGATCAATTTATAAGAATTTGAGCTAATTCCTCTTAATAAGGTTGACCTTTTAAGAGGAAATCTCAAATCTTAACAAAAAAGTTATAAATCCAAAAAATATGTGATTAAAATTAATTGTTGAATTTAATTTAGATTATAATCTCTACCAAACTGAGATTAAATAAAAAAAGGAGTAATGTGTTGGAAAATTCTAATATATTTGGAGCCACACGTAACATATTAAAATGTGTAATGCTATTATTTAAAGTATATTAGTCAATTAAAGTGATCCACTAAAGATGAGATTTGACTAATGGGTATTAGTTTTCATGGAATTAAAGTGTAGAGACCGGAAGTTTGTTTTAGATTATTGAGGGGCCGATTTAAAACAAATGAAAGATAATGAATAGTCATTATCTTATGAATATATGAGTTATGGTCCCCCTATGCGTGAGTTCTTCAAGTTCTCTACACCCCATCACTAGAGATCAAATGTTGAAGCAAAGATCACAAATCAAATTGGAAGATCGTGATCCATTTAGGCTAATAATCAAATTATCATGGATTCAGGTATGTTTTATGTTTCTGTTCTTTTTCAGATTTCAATATGGAGAATGGATCTAGG
>CAIGRF010216908.1:19794-31188 GCA_903798235.1 Fraxinus ornus
TTATCTTATGAATATATGGGTTATGGTCCCCATTTGAGTGTGTTCTTCAAGAATCTCTACATCTCCATCAATAGAGATCAAAATTAAAGTGAAGTTCACAAATCAAATTGGAAGATCGTGATCCATTCAAGCAAAAGAATCATACATCTATGGATCGAGATACGATTCCGCTTTAATTTTATTGTTCTCATTGATTTCAAAATGGAGTATGATTTTAAAATTTATATATTAGAAAAGGATTTGTTTAAGTATAATGTTTTGTATCGATAATCATTTTCTGTTTTTTTATCATAATGTACATAGCGTAAGGAGTTGTAGTAATGAAATTATCGTGAACAGTGTAGACGTACTACTCTTTTAGATTTTACACAGAACGCCCAAAATCTGATAATTGTCCTGGCTGTGTATTTTATTTTTACGTGATATGAAATTTAAGTTGGAAGCCAAACGCAATGCATGAAAAGACGCAAGGCTAAAGGGAAACAAGATCCTTAATTTATATATACATTTAATTAATGGATCCAAACCCCTAATATATATATATAGAATTATTAGTTAGACGCTTTTACTTTAATCAGCCTATCTTTAAAGCCTTTATTCTTGCATTTGACTGAGACTAGTTTAAGCGAAGTTCAATGTGATAGTGTCAACAATATTTTTCATAATTGAATAACAACTTAAGAGTTATTTTAACTTTCAATCCAACTTGGGTATTTTTCGAATTTATTTATTAAGTTAATCCTCAGGATCAATAACTTCCCGATTTTATTGAGTTCTCTGTAGTTTAATCAATTGGTGTTGATCGATCTTTGATATTCTATAGGAATCAGAAAGAATGCAATATTGTGTTGGTTGTATTTTCTAGATTCAAGGTGCATCACAAAAGGTAAATCTATTTGTACATAATACAGGCGCCCCCAAATAGGGGGCCTCTATGTGGCCATTATGGCGCACATTAAGTAAGAGGTTATGTTGATATAGCATAACCCACATCACAAATTACCGATTACAAGCTGCATTTTAATAGACACTTAAAGCACTTAATTTTGTCTCTTCTATTTCGACTAATTTGAGATTATTATTATTAATAGATAGAACATACATTACAAAATTTTCCATTACGCAAAGGTGCACGACTTGCAAAATAAGTTAGACAAGTACCCTGTCAAATCTATAATATATTAAATATCACATCAAATGAAAATTATTTTTTGGACGATTTAAACCTATTTTAATTTAATTATTTCAATAATACCCTACTTTTTATTTTTCAATATGTAATAAATATTATAAAATCTTTGTCATATATGAATTTCGTGGTATTAATTCTCTATAATTAACATTCACAATAATATAAACTCAATATCTTGACTTGATGGCGCGTTAATTAAAACTTTGCTAAACAAAAGAATGTTGTATTGAACACTTAATTGACTTGACAGATGGAGTGTTAGATGATGAGGATAGCACCCGTATCAAGTATATTTAAATAAGCCTCATGATCATGATCTCTTGTTACTTCACACTGGCAATAGATTCTAGATAACTACAAATTTTAACATTTGGAACATGTAACGGTAAATGTTATACCTCTTATGATGAGGCTCCAAACCACTATTACGTGACAGTCAGCTAACAAGCTAACTAGATCCACACTCTATATCATCATCCTATCTAATCGAGATGATGTCATATGTAAGGTAGCTGAGGTATTGTATCACTTTCGTCGAGCTGCCATATAGAGGTCGATCTCCATTGTCTAGACAAGATGTTACGCATGTTGCAGAGAAGGAATTTGAGACACGTAGCCTTCTTATTAGCAAAAGGGATTTCCCACTTCACCTCTTCTTGGAGATCTTCTGCACAAGATCCTCCTAATATTGATTGATTTGATATCTGTACATGAGGAGTCTAAAAGGTCAAATTATTAGTCTACGATTCACAGGTCAGACCTAAGTAATAGGGTGGCTGCCTTTTAGAAACGTTAAACAACACTCATCCTATGATGGATGAACTGATACCTGTGAAGAGACACATCAATAATCAAGATGAGGCTACGTGTCTCTCGATCCAATTGTCAGTATTCACATCTTCCAATATAAAAACTCACAATTAATACCATTTGAAGGTAATGCAAATTTATTTACTCAACTATAACATTGCTCTAATATTATTTTCTCTATTTACATACTCTTGAATCCAACCTCTTACACTTAGTGGCTCACATCTTTAGCACTTCTAGCGCCCAATACTTTACTTCCCCGTTAACTAATTTGACCGTCGGGGGTGCTCGCAATACTCTAAAGGTTTGTCCAAATGTGTGAGAAGAGACTACCTAAACATGGACGTGAAAGAAATCAAAATTTGTTGACCACATCCTCTATGAAAAATGAGGTCAATAGATGGAATGACAATGGGGGCAAGTGTGGCAACTGACCTACTGGAACTTAAAAAGATTTTTTGTCCACGTAACTCAATACCAGGCGCTCCTTAAAAGATACACCCTTTAACAATTGTGAGAAAAGAAATGTACCAATCATTTGTATATCCCTACATTTTTAACTTGTGATTTGGACATTAATTCTTTCCTTTGTCATTAGTACTATAGAGAGTATTTTATACTATGAATATGTGAATAATTGACTACATAATCAAATTGGAGTTCAAAAAATAAATGACAGTTTGATTGTCTATACTTAGAATGATATATTCGATGATATTGATAATAATACAATATTTTCATAGTATGAAAAGCAGAACAAGTCGTAAAACAAATATTGTTTCAAAATATTTATTCTTAGTGAGTCGTGTCCTACTAGGTTATATTCATGGCTCCAGTCCTAGGACAAATACTGCAATTATAAATGCAATATACTAGCGTAAGTAAATTCAAGACGTGAATTACACCTATTGCCAATTAATTTTAACAATTATCGTAACAATGTTGTATGTTAGACATAGTAGCGGAGGGAGGTGGGGACTTTGGCGCCAAGAAAATTTAAGATTTTTTTTATGTGATATTTTTATTTTTTATTTTTAATATTATGTATTTTGAAAATAGTTTTCGTAATTAAATTAGCTCTCCATTTATTTCAAGTCATGACTCCATAGCGGGGCCCATTTTTTTTTTGGTTAAAATAGGAATCCGCAGTCGTTACCCGTGAATGCGCACTGGGTAAACTTCGCTCCATGTGTAATAGCCCGCAAACTACACAAGAGAGATAAACCGCACTAGGCAAGTCCGTTGCGACGGGCTCAACTGAGAAAGTGTTGTCAGGAGATTCGAACTCGTGACTTTCGATCTCCGCATTTACCTGCTAGTTAGGCCCATTTTTGTGTGTGTATATGTGTGGATAAGGGAAAATCAAAAGCTTAGTCTTAAAGAATGGAGAGAAATATTAGGATAAGAATATCCGAATGATAAAATGAGATCAAGTAAAAGCAACAGGTTTGTCTTACAAAAGCAACAAAACCCCACAATACACTAATCATTAAAATTAACTTTGGCGCCGATTTCTTTGCGCGATCTAATCCGCCATTCGCGCATTCTTACTCCAAATTTCAAAAAAGTTGGCCGTTATTTTTGCGGTTTTCCATTTTATGGTCTCTTAATTTTATTTTATTTTTAATCAAAATCGAGGTTCATAAACTTTTGGCATGCACGAGATTCTTTTAGCATGCATTAGTGGGGGCATAAACCAGGAGCACACCCCCACCAACACACATAATCATGTATTTCTAACTAATTGCTCATTATTCAAGTGGTCTATGTATGATGATGTACGTATATATACAAAAGTGCTTCACGTACAGAAGCATAGTCCACATAAATGCAACAAAATCCTCACACACGATGGGGCCTGCACATTTTTTTAAATACACGGTGAGACCCACCGATTGTTTCTATTTTGGTGAAATTCTGTGGATTTTTTTTCAAATGGAATTCCTGATATTTGTATTATCCAATATATACATGTTTACTTGATTAATTGTGTGGTTGAAAATAAGAAAGTGAAATATATATTTTGAAAATAATGAAAACCAAACAAGGGTTGAATAGTTTCATCTTAATTATTATGCCGCAGCAATTTCGTTTTAAAGATTGAGAAATAAATAATTTGTCATATATCTAAAAGATGGTTCAACTTGATATCAAAAGCAAATAAAAACTTTGAATCATGCTATATCTACATCACTTTTTACATTATGACACGTGACAATACGCTATTGTACAGTTTAGAAAAATAAACAATTTTTTCACCAACCAAATCATGCCAACTTAGATTCGGTTAAAAACTCAAAAAACTTTAAGCTTATGTCTGATCATCACTTGTTTATAAAAATTGTGAACTCGTTAAGCTTGTAATGAAAAATAAATAAATATTTGAGAGAGCGTGTGGAAAATGAGTTTAAACAAATAAATGTGTCGTCCATCTATCAATTACACGAGATGATTTAGCGTGTTTTTAAAGTTGTCTAATGTCTTGAACTTAAATCTCGATGGCCATTTGTAACTTTTTAAAAAGTGCGAGACTTCTGATGAAAAGTAAATAAATCATGTGAGTAAACAATTCGTTTGACAAATGTCCCTAATACAGTAATTGTGCGTAATTGATAAAAGCAAACAAAAGTAGTCGTAGACTTGATTGCAAAGCCATGATTTGCGCTGGCCGCTTCTGATTGGAATTTCCAAGTCTATAAAATGGCATTCATGTTGTCAATTCAAGGCACAAACTGACCAAATCAACATAGCCGTTAGTATAATGGCATTTAGGAAGGGAGCCCTACTTCATATTATCTTCTTATGTTTCACGTTTATTTCTTGGGAATTAGGGGTTGAAGGGGTTCCCAATTACAGGGATGCTCTAGCTAAGTCCATTTTGTTCTTTGAAGGACAGAGATCCGGGAGGGTTCCTAATGTCCAACAAATCACGTGGCGATCCGACTCTGGCCTTTCCGATGGTTCATTAGCTCATGTAAGCGACTAAAATTTACTTTTTTCTTGAAAAATCTAACTTATTCTACATTGATAATTAAAGTTTAATAAATCAATGTATCTCTTCTTTTACTACTTAATTAACTTTTTAGCCCATGTGCTTAAGCCTCTGTTTGGTTTCGCTAAAAAGTAGATTTTTAATATATTTTAATAAAAGTTTATGAATATGTCGTTGAAAAGTTGATATAAGTTTATTGGTCTTATGAAATACGTGATTAAAACTAATTATTGATTTTCGTTCAAATTTTATCAACTCCTATAACTAAACCATACGAAATTGTTCTCCTGCCCACACTTACGGTTATCTCCAAATGTGGGAATTGTAAGTAAAGTTCTCTCCAAGTGAGCAAGATAAGACTTTCCATCGTGAATAGAAAAAAAAATTATGCTAAACCATGGCACCATGCACTAAATGTAGTATTGTTTAAGGATAATCCCTTCCCTGCCCAAATGTTGACACTCCCGTAGGGGTGTCAACGAGCCAGTCGAGCCGGCTCGCAAGCTGAAACTGGATGCTCGAACTCGACTCGAGTAAAAATGGTTCAAGTTTTTTTTTTGGCTCGAACCGAGCCAAGCTTTTACTCGACAAAAAAATTAGGCTCAACCCAAGCTTTCGACTCGGGTCTTGTCGAGTCGAGCTGATTCACAAATTTTTTTAAGGCAGCAACTGCTGCATGCAATTTGTTGCCTAGTTTTTATTTCTTTATTTTTTTAAGGTCCGGTGTCAAGGACCGAATATAGTGAGTGACACGAGCCGGCCCGTGTGGCTCAACTGGCTCGAGCTCGAGCCATACCCCAAAATGGGGCTCTCGGGCCGGCTCGAGCTTTTTTCGGGCCAAACCATGGGCCGTTGCCGGCGAGCAAAATTGACACTCTTACACTCTCGAGTTGCAAAAAAGAAACACACACACTATATAAATCCATCCGTCTCATTTATACATGCTGACTTTCCTTATATTCTTGTCTCAATTATATAGGTTTTTTTTAGAGTTGCAAAAAAGAAACACACACACTATATAAATCCATCCGTCTTATTTATACATGCTGACTTTCCTTATATTCTAGTCTCAATTATATAGGTTTTTTTTATTGAGAATGTTTTGTCTTATTCATTTACTAATATACCATTATTTAATATGCGCAGCTATAACCAATTTACTGCTAGTTGTTGATAATTAAATAAGGATAAATTGGGAAAGTTTTTGACAAAAGTTGATTTTTCAATAACATTAAATAAGATTTCTTAATTCGTGTGAAAAACAAAATTAGCCTATATAAATTGGATTGAGATGGTATTTATGTATGTATGTATGTATGTATGTATGTATGCATGCATGTATGTATGTATGTATGTTTTTAGATAAAATTGTTCAATATTGCAACAAATAAAGATTATGAATACAAGTCTCTATATCACTTATCTATGAAAGTTTGTATGCTTGAAACCTTTGATGGAAAAAATGAATCCGTTATGCGCGTGAAAGGACGTATGAAGATTAAATTTTTAGATGAAATTATTAAACTAAAATAAAATAAATTCATTTCTTTCTCGCATGACCTCTTAATTATTTCTGTTTACAAAGTTAGTGTGGAATATATTATGTCCCTAGACAGTTGATACCCTGTTTCAACTATAGTTCCTAGTCACAATTTTTCAACAGAAAAGTCATAAATCCTTAATCATATTCCATAATGATCAATCATTTCTGTTTCTTTTCTTTGAAAAATGTTGCGAGTACGAAAAAAAAAAAAGAATTGATACAGAATTTTGAATTTCACTGATATGGGGGTGGCCCCATGTAATTAAAATATTTGACAAAAACCCCTCACCCACTCATTGCTGTGTGTATTATGTCAATTCCTGTACCTATAGCACGGTTCCTTTTCTTTTCCCTGTTTTCAAACATAAATTCTGTTTCTTACATGACATGAAAATAATATTGTTAGTTGTGGTCCTATAAAATGTATGATTAAAATTAATTATTAATTTTGATTTAGATTAAAATTTGAATTTGAATTTATAGGGCTAAAAATATTTCCGGTATTTAAACATAAATTCTGTTTCTATGACGAATGTAAAACCGTACAGTGGTGGACCTCAGCGGAGGCTATTATGATGCCGGAGACAACCTAAAGTTCAATTTCCCAATGTCCTTCACCACCACAATGCTATCGTGGTCCACTCTTGAGTATGGCAAGAAAATGGGCCCCCAATTACAATCTGCACGAATCGCCATCCGTTGGGCCACAGACTACCTCCTCAAGTGTGCAACCGCAACCAGCGGCCGGCTCTACGTCGGCGTGGGTGACCCGAGTGCAGACCATAGGTGTTGGGAGAGGCCAGAGGACATGGACACTGTTCGAAGTGTGTATTCTGTATCACCAAGCAATCCGGGGTCAGACGTTGCTGGAGAAACAGCGGCGGCATTGGCAGCGGCTTCAATGGTTTTTCGAAAAGTTGATCCGGTTTACTCGAAATTGCTATTGAGAACTGCTAAGAATGTTATGCAGTTTGCAATTCAATATAGAGGATCCTATAGTGATTCACTTGGATCAGCTGTTTGCCCTTATTATTGCTCATACTCGGGGTATAAGGTACGTTTTTGGGCAACATTATTTTTGAAAAATGTATTCTAGAATAATAGATTGATGGAGAATGTGTGGTTGAAAAGAAAGAAAAATTATTGATGCTATGTGTAGAAGAATGATAATGAAAATTGTAGCGCGGCTCGAACAGTGGCTTAGAGCATACTAAAAAATTGGAAAAAAAAACTTAAAATTTTGTTTATTATATTGTTGTAAAAGGCAAAATATTGTACAAGAAACTAATAATTAAATTATGAGCAATTAATGATTTTTCATTTTTCTTAAATTTACTGCAGGATGAGTTGTTATGGGGAGCTGCATGGCTTTATAGAGCAACAAATGATGCATCTTACATGAATTTCATAAGAAACTTGGGGGCCAATGATGCAACCGATATTTTTAGTTGGGACAACAAATTTGCTGGTGCTTATGTTCTCCTTGCAAGGGTCAGGAACTAACAAACATCGTATTCTTCATCAAACCATGCTAATTAACTCTATAGTATTGATTAGAGAGTCGAGTTAGACCGACGGATGTAATTGCAAAATCGAAAACAACACAAAATTGAAACTGAAACATAAAAGAGAGGTTGTTCAATTGGTCAGACCTTGAGTTTACTCCTCAATGGTCACTAGTTCGAGTCCCCTCAGAACCACTGTGATGAGTACCCGATCGTAAATTTCAGAGTCCCGTGGGATTAGTCGAGGTGCGGGCAAACTGGTCCGGACATCCACGATTATCTAAAAAAAATGGCCGATTCGCCCTATGGGAATTGGGAATTGGTTTTCATTTAAAAAAAAAAAAATGACCACCTTTTCTATCCTTTGACATATATGTATGTTGGGACAGATTTTTGAAACATTGCTTATAAGTGAGACTAATTAATTACTAATAATTAATATAATTTGCTGGTAATTGAAAATTAATTATGGAAAGCAAGAATTCTGCCAGATTAATTATAATTGATTTCCGCACTGATAATTCATTCATTAGTTATTTAATTATTTTTGTTATGCAGAGATTCTTGGTGGAGAAAAATCAGGCTTTTCAGCCATTCATACAACAATCTGAAGATTTCATGTGTAAAATTCTACCCAACTCTCCTTCCTCCAGTACACAATACACACCAGGTACTAATTAAAAATTAATTATCTCTAATGAAAATATTATATGTAAATTAATGAAAAATATATATTAATTTGTACATGTATGTATATGTAATGCAGGAGGTTTGATGTATAAATTAAGTGCAAGTAACTTGCAGTATGTGACAAGTATAACCTACTTGCTTACTACTTACTCAAAATATATGGCAACTGCAAAGTATTCTTTCAACTGTGGAAACCTATTGGTCACCGCAAAGACTCTACGCAGCCTAGCCAAAAGACAAGTAAGTTCATTTAATGGTTTAGCTAAAATCATATTTTTAATAGATTTTGATAAAAATTTGTGTGATTTAAAAGTTGATAAAAAATTAAAATTATGGGCCCATGAAATATATGATAAAAAATAAGATTAAAAAAAAAAATTAAAAATATGGGCCAAACAGGGACTAAAGATAACATTAGACGGGGTGGGTAAAAGGCTAATGTTCTTTTATTAGTCCATCGGTTTATGGGTCCGATAGTGTTAAATTCTATTGTTGAGAATTACATCTGATCTATTAAAAACTAGAAATTTGCGGGTCAACCTTTGAAAAAGAGCAAGTTGATCATCAACATTTTATCACTTGCGCAATCAATTCCTAACGGCAAAGTGTCCACGTCTCCGATAAACCGTTCCAATAACCCTCATATAAGTTATAACACTTCTCGCTATGAATTTTTAGACACTAGTCTAAGTTGAGAAATAAAATGTGATTTCACAAAGTTGAGCATGAGAAGGCAACACAACGATTTGACAAAGATTTTAATGCTTCCACTGTGGAAAATTGATTGTACATGGACTAGCTTGTTATTAGGGCATTATATTGGGGATCACTAATGTAATTTCCCCTTTAATTTATAAAAAAATTTCCAAAGAAATAAAGAAAAAAACAAATACGATGATTTAAATATCACATCAGATGAAAATAATTTTTAGACGATTTTAACCTTACTACAATTCAATTATTTCATGATACCGTGCTTTTCATTTTTCAATTATTTCACGACTTTCATGTTATTAATTTTAATTAACATTCACATTAATGTACACTCAATGAATTTCGACTTGATGAATCTTGATCTATATGAATCTAGAGTTATTATAAATAAATTTATTTCTATTTATATATCTAGGAATTTTAATAGGTGTTTAAATTTATGTATCATATATCCTTTAATTTCTGCAGGTTGACTACATTTTAGGAGAAAATCCTCTAAAAATGTCGTACATGGTTGGTTACGGGACAAATTTTCCAAGAAGAGTTCACCATAGAGGATCCTCTTTACCCTCACAGACAGTCCATCCACAAACTTTTGGATGTGAGGGTGGTTTCCAGCCATTCTTCTACACTGCAAATCCTAACCCTAATATTCTAACTGGTGCCATTGTTGGAGGTCCAAACCAGAATGATTTTTTCCCAGATGATAGAACAGATTATAGTCATTCAGAGCCTGCTACTTATATTAATGCTGCCATTGTTGGACCTTTGGCATACTTTGCAGGGAGCAAACGATGATCTATGCTTCACATACACATGATAGAAATGTATGGAAGAACTGAAAATGTATATAAAGATATGTCCCAAAAAAGGGACATGTATCACCAAAAAAAATTGGTGGATATTTGGATGTTGATTATATTATCGTTTAGAACGTTAAGTATGTGGCTTTATAGTTTAAGCACATACATTCGATCTATGTATGACCTTGTCGAATACCTTTCCTAAGTCATGATGGCATATGACTAGGTCGAATGGAGTGTAGTTTCTTTAACTCTTATATTGTACCTCGTCTTAGAATGGAAAAAGTTTTTTTTTTTTTTTTTCACCTTTAACTACAGGCGAGGGTTGAGCCCTCTCCTCAATGCGTATTATGTTTTATCTTCATTAATAATAAAATATGTCATATATAATGGTTATATAAAGTCCACTCACACCGCTATCTCCACCAACCAATAGTCAAGTTGTCTCATTCACGATAATTACTTAGTTTGAGATGATGATGCTTGCCGTATTTTTTCAATTGAACAAGTCACTTAACCTCTACCGACTGCGTATGGGTTATATTGCATGTGTTGGAAGTAAATGGGTCGCCCATGTGGGCTGACCCGACTCGACCCGACCCTACCCCAGATAATATGAGAAGTTATTGGAGGGAGAAGTTGAGGAAGTTGAGGAAATTGAATTTAAAACTCAACTCCCCACAACCCATAACTCTCAAGTCCCAATACACAACACCCACCACAAGAAAGAAAATGCATACACAAAAATTCGTATAGAATTCTGGAGAGAATAATACATGTGGGTGGTAACTTGATTTTTGAAGAATATCATCTCTAAATTGGTTATTGGATTGTGGCCATCAAATTCCTTCATTTGTGATCGAATTTCTGATCAAAAGTGAGTACAAAGCCGTGTAGAATACAAGCAAACTAAAGGCAAGTAATTCAACCTCGTTTTGGTGATTTCAAGTAAGTTGTGCAATTTGATTTTTCGTTAGAAGCATGCAAGCATGTTTTACATTGGTATCAGAGCCATAGTAGGTTGTTTTCTTGCTTAATTTCGTTCTGAAAATGAGTAGAAATAATTAAAACACATGTATTTTAATTTCTTTAAAAAGCTTGAACATCGTTAATGGAAACTTTTGATATACTTCGTATAAATTCAT
>CAIGRF010216908.1:37009-52378 GCA_903798235.1 Fraxinus ornus
AAGGATGAAAAATGTTTATAAATAATTAAAATATTTAATTAAAACCTGATTTTTATATTATGAAACTAAATACTTGATTTATGAAAATGATATTTTAAAATTAGGGGTAGGTGTAATTTCCTTTGAAATGAAAATGGACCATTCATATAAAATGAGCCTTATGAAAGGCCCAATGACAACTTTTCCTCACACAGCCCCCATCGTTTCTGAAAGGCACCTAACATAGGGTTTTACACTCGTTCTTTCAGAAGAAATCTGAAAGAAAAAAGGAGAGATTAATTTTATTTTACACACATATTTCATCGAAGATGAGGCCAATATTGATGAAGGGGCACGAGAGGCCATTGACGTTTTTAAAGTATAATAGGGAAGGCGATCTACTCTTTTCTTGTGCCAAAGACCACACTCCGACGGTTTGGTTCGCGGATAACGGCGAGCGTCTCGGCACCTACCGTGGCCATAACGGCGCCGTCTGGTCCTGCGATGCCTCCAGTAATTAATTTTCCTGTATCTTTTTTTTTTAATATTGATGTTAAGTAAGTGATTCAGGGTATCTATAGAAACAGTGTCTTTGAAATTGAACTTTTTAAGGTGAAAATGAACTGTTCTCTATTCAGAATAAGAAACTAACTGGATTTCAAGGTATTAAAACATTTTGGTGTTTAATTTTACACGCGGATTAAGTAGAAATATGTTAATTGTATACTTTTTATGAAACATTTTAACATTTATTTGTATGAAATGTTTTTCTTTTGTTTGTTTGCACACTTGAAATTGTTCTATTATGTATTTTGAATTTTGAAGATGGTTCGTGATGTATTATGGATTAATTTTGCATTTTAATAATTTTTTGATATTTTATTGGTTACGATGGGGCTTATGCCTCAAAATGCCTGTGTGTATGACGCCTCGCCTCATGAAGCAGAAACATCTCAGTACTTGATTGGGCCTTTTTAAACATTGGTTTGTTAACTACATTAGGAACCTTTCAGATGAAGTATTAGATGAGTCCAAGGTAAACCACCCAATGAAGAAATCTGGTGATGAATTAAGAAGGTGCGAATAGCATTTGAGGCTAAAAGGGAATTGTAGAAACTAATGAAAATGTAAAAATATGGAAGTTTTTGGAAAGTACAAGTTAGCTAAATACGAAGCACAGAGGGTGATTCAACACTTTCAAGTTGGGAACCTATGATGAGTTGTATAATTATGTGGGAACCAAGGATGTTGAGGAAAAGGTTGAGATTAAACCGAGCAAGTTATTAAGGATGAAAAATATGAAGTATTATTTTGTGGTGATGAAATCATAAGGTTGGTGTTTTGACAAGCTATTTAGTGGAAGATATGGGGACCTATCAAATTCAATTGTATATGGAAGTGTTACCACAATCTTTATTAGATATTCAGGTCGCATGAAGGAGGGGAGAATGCAAATGTGAAATCAAATTGTTTTTTATGTTTTTGTTTGTTTGTTGTTGTGTTTTTTTCTTTTTCATTTTTTTTTGAAGTGGATAGATGTTTTGGTGAGGTGCGTATTTTGTAATTGACGCCTTCCTTTCTGCTAATCCTTTGCTTCAGAAGAGACAGTATTTTCCTATAAACGACTCACTGCTTTGAAAGCTGAATCATTTAATGAGCGCTTAAGATTAAGCACTTGTTTGAGTGCCATTTTGGGGAAAAATGTATTTTGGAATAATGATTTATCTGAGAATGTGTGGTTAAAACAATAAGAAAAAAAATTGATTTACGTGTAAAATTATTTTATTAAAGAAAATGTGGTTGAAAATGAGTTTAAAAAATGGGCTCAAACAAGGGCTAAATATTCTTGATAAATGGTTGTAAGGATAAGAAAAATTCAAGATTGTATATGCTATATAGGTATTATGTAAGTGTGATTGGGGTGTAATTCAGAGTCATTAGAAAATTGGTCCGGTTTATGCTTAGATCTAGTGTGGAAGTCATCTACGTACTTCAGATATTGATGGAAAAAGTAAATAGAGAAGAAGCAAGTTTTGCATTAGATATGTGAAAAAGCATATGATATGGGTACTAACAAAGTTCTGTGGTGAGTGTTTTTGGAAAAAAGTGTCTAGTATATATCAATATTAGCGAAAATATGCACAGTGGATATGCCAAGTGTGAGATCCAGATGTCCATTGATGGTAATAGTATAGAATTTCTTATTAGTTAAGTAAGATTTTGATTCTTTTGTTGGGAAGATAATAGCTGTAAAACATGTAACTGGTCACAATATGCATTGCACCCTATTACGATTCAATTTAATGACTGATTATTACTGTGATGTCTAGGGGATTCAACAAGGCTTATAACTGGAAGTGCAGACCAGACAGCAAAGCTATGGGATGTTCAAACTGGAACTCAGCTTTACACCTTCAATTTTGATTCCCCAGCTAGGTCTGTTGATTTTGCAGTTGGTGATAAGCTGGCAGTAATTACCACCGACCCTTTTATGGGATTAACCTCTGCTATTCACATCAAGCGCATAGCCAGAGACCACAGTGACCGTAAGTATCAACTACTTGTGTGATTGTTCCTCTTTAGGTGGATTTATGCTCATCTGGATTACCTTATTATTATACATTTCTTTTAGGATGTTGCTTTTATGTGGTATATTTTTCTTATATTCTGGCCTCGGTATAATTCATCCAATCTTTAGCTGTTTTAGTTTGATACATTGTCTTCTGCTTGGGTTGCGTGTACATATGAAGTTCAAACACAGTTGTCAGAAACTTCTGTTATTGTCTTTCTACTATATATTGCTAAATTTCTTTGTCGGCAGTAAATTCTAAATGTTGACTGCGTTGCAGAGACTGGTGAATCTGTTGTCATTCTCAAAGGGCCCCAGGGAAGAATTAACAGAGCAGTTTGGGGACCTCTGAATAAGACAATAATAAGTGCCGGTGAAGATGCTATAGTTCGTATATGGGATTCTGAGGTTGTAAACTATTTATCTTGTCTTATCTGATAGTTTTTGCAAGAAAACAATTGTTAATAGACACTAGATAGGTAAATATTTGCTTGTGAAATTTCTTGATATTCAGTGACTTAGCTGGAGCTTTGATTTTAGTATGCAGCCTTTTGTTTCTTTGTGCATTCGCCTTTACATGCATGCTAATTTTTATGCCTTTATTGATATGAAATTAATATAGTTGGGTTTCAAACTGACAGACAGGGAAATTACTGAAAGAGTCTGACAAGGAAGATGGCCACAAGAAACCAATTACATCACTTTCAAAATCTAATGATGGTTCACATTTCCTCACTGGTTCCCTAGATAAATCAGCTAAGGTTTGGTATTTTTTTCTTAATCTTTTTGGTATCCTCTTAACCCCTTTGTTTTTATGTACCGACACATCTGTTTTCACTTTCTTATTGGTTGACTTCTGTGCATGTTCACTAGCTTTGGGACACAAGAACTCTGACGCTCATCAAGACATATGTAACTGAACGCCCGGTGAATGCAGTTGCAATGTCTCCTCTTCTAGACCATGTATGTGCTGACAGAGAACTTAAATGAAAAAAACTCGTGATGTTTCCGTTCTGCCATAGTTGAAAAACGTTTTGTTTATGCATTTTCTTTTCTTGCCTTCATATTTATTTGAAATTTTTGTCTTGTCCTTTTCGTTGGTGAACTAAGTGGCAACTTACTATCCTTAGACTGCCTTCAGAGCTGATTAATGCTTAACTTGTGTGGATGTAAGCTTAGCATGTTTGATCTAGAACCTTTACATCCATATGATCTTTGAACTAGAATATATGATCTTTGACTTGGATGATTTAATCAAAGACTGTCCCAAGTGTTTTTGTATATGACGAGCAAGCAACATGATAGATGTTAGTCATGATAGAATCTTCTTAATCATGAATTCTTAAAACTTAGTAACATGTTACACATTGATGGAGGACAGATGTGACTAAGCTTAGACTTTGGTAAATGGCTTTCAAACTCCTGCTCCCCTCCTACCACACCACTTTACCAAGGTGTAGATGCTGACCTTTATGCTTCAATAGAATCAGCTATTCATCTTATATATTCTGGCCCCTTGGTGGACTTGATGAAATAGTCATGTTAAACATCTTATAAATTTTAATTGAATTTGACGAAGTTAATAATTTCTCTTAATTAATAATATCTCTACTAAACAAGTCAACAATGTTGTTTCACCTTCTAAAATTGTAAACTTTTTGAGGAGTTCTCTTGCTGTATTTATCATGAGGGGGAAAAATTAAATGTGTCTGCATCATTTTTTTCAAACATTTTATCAATAGATGTTAAAAAAAAAAAAAAAAGCCAACCCACCAAACCGAATCAAAACCACGATTTTGAAACCATTGATTCAAGTCGACATGGTTTAGGTTTAGATAGTTAAAACCGAACCATTCACCAATTTATTTTTTTTAAAAAATACTTATTTTACTAAGATATATCATTTATTAGATGAATTTATATTCAATAATTTTTATTGCTCATCGAATTCTATCGACTCTTTAAGAAAATAATGATTTATTTATGATAATACTCTTCTCATCTAAAGAATGAAATTGCAAGCTTAAATTTTAATATTGATCTTGTATAAATTTATTGGCTTAAGCTTGTATTGAGGAATTAGTATTGCAATGTTTGTGTTTAAATGGTCCAATCTAAGTGTTAAGAGTTTAATTTTAGACCGATTCGTATATATTTTCACTTGTTTTGAAGATATTATTTCTCTGTCGCTAAATTGGAGGTTTGAAACGAAATCAAATCGCAAAAGACGAAATGGTTAGGTTTGGAATTTTTTCGAAACATTTAATTGGTTTGTTTTCAAAATAGTTCAAAAACTGCCCAAATTGAACCGTGTTTACCGCTAATAGACGTGTATAGCTATCAATTTTTCGTACCATTGGCTGTATATGTACAGCAATATGGATAATTATAACTAAGCAATTACTGTCAATTTCAAAAAGTAGAATCTAGGAAGCCAAATCATATATATATAACCTGCACACCTAGTGTACATTATGAGTTCAACACCATATTAGTTATGATTCTAAAGGAAATGTGAATGTAATAAATATTTTATATCAGCAGTATCATATGTATAGATGGTATGGCTAAAGTTCACATCACGGCTATAAATTGTAATCTCTAAAAATTGATAATGTTAAGCAACCCATGTTTGTTGATCATTAGAGAGCTGATTCTAAATACTCTTGCTTGTACATTCATGTGGAAGTGCTCGTCTTCACTTGTTTATGTTCAACCATATGTATGGTAGTCAATAAAGTTTTTATCTAGTCAACATTTTATGTGTAGAAGATTTTCATCATGTATATTTCTTTTTTCCTCTTATGTTGATTTGTAGCTTTTATGATTTGCAGGTGGTTCTTGGCGGTGGTCAGGATGCATCATCTGTCACCACCACAGATCACCGTGCTGGAAAATTTGAAGCCAAATTCTATGACAAGGTAAATATCATTGTTTTCTTGGAGTGAAAGTTGAAGTCAAATTAAATCAATTATGAATATGATATGGAATTTTAGAAACATTTAGTTGTGTCTAACTATTTGTATATGCTGTTTTTGTGTGTGGGTAGATCCTTCAAGAAGAAATAGGTGGCGTCAAAGGCCACTTTGGACCTATAAATGCATTGGCATTTAATCCTGATGGAAAAAGGTGATATTTTGTTCATTGCATGTGCATCTCAGTCGAAGCTGGAATTCTTAGGACCATCATGAATAAAATTTTATTTCGAGTTCACGTGCTTGTTCATTCATACTGGTGCTTACTCTTGTGAAATCTCTTGTGCTAATAAGTTCAATGCAAGAGTTTTCACCTTTGTAGTTACATTCCTGTGTTGTAAGAGTCCTGTGGTTGATGTTCTTTATACGATTGTCAATTGCTCAAGAAAATATTAAAAAGAAAGAAAGGGGCATTGGTTGTCGGCATTTTGGCAAATGCTATCTCTGTTTCTGATTTTGATGTTCTATCGGAGATTTGATGGTGTGATAAACAATGACCCCTCTTTAACCTAACTCGGAGTAGGTCTTCTTTGTCAAGCTAAACTAGGGGGCGTCAAAGTAATTCCTTTTTCTTTTGTTGTCCTTAATTTTAAGCATGAGTTTCTATGCTGCTGCTGTAGTAATTTTTAGAGAGCAAGGAGAAGTTCAAATGCTTTTTCTCTATAGTGCCAGTTAACTAATGGAATGTCATCACCCCAGTTTGGAAGATACCAATGAAGCAGCGTTAGAAAGATTTTGTGCAACTTTTATTCTTCAAAATGTCAAGGAATATCTTGGGTTATTGGGGCTCTAGATATCTTAAATTCTTATGAAGCGGGCTTGAAAATTGTTTATTTTGGCGTAATGGTTTCATTATCCAAGTTTTCAGTTTCTCTCCAGTTTGTTTTCTCTTATCCTAATTGTTTGTTGGTTAATCTTTATAAAAATAATCGTAATCTTTTTACCGCATCCTGTGTACAGTTTCTCANCTTCAATAGAATCAGCTATTCATCTTATATATTCTGGCCCCTTGGTGGACTTGATGAAATAGTCATGTTAAACATCTTATAAATTTTAATTGAATTTGATGAAGTTAATAATTTCTCTTAATTAATAATATCTCTACTAAACAAGTCAACAATGTTGTTTCACCTTCTAAAATTGTAAACTTTTTGAGGAGTTCTCTTGCAGTATTTATCATGAGGGGGGAAAAATTAAATGTGTCTGCATCATTTTTTCAAACATTTTATCAATAGATGTTAAAAAAAAAAAAAAAAGCCAACCCACCAAACCGAATCAAAACCACGATTTTGAAACCATTGATTCAAGTCGACATGGTTTAGGTTTAGATAGTTAAAACCGAACCATTCACCAATTTATTTTTTTTAAAAAATACTTATTTTACTAAGATATATCATTTATTAGATGAATTTATATTCAATAATTTTTATTGCTCATCGAATTCTATCGACTCTTTAAGAAAATAATGATTTATTTATGATAATACTCTTCTCATCTAAAGAATGAAATTGCAAGCTTAAATTTTAATATTGATCTTGTATAAATTTATTGGCTTAAGCTTGTATTGAGGAATTAGTATTGCAATGTTTGTGTTTAAATGGTCCAATCTAAGTGTTAAGAGTTTAATTTTAGACCGATTCGTATATATTTTCACTTGTTTTGAAGATATTATTTCTCTGTCGCTAAATTGGAGGTTTGAAACGAAATCAAATCGCAAAAGACGAAATGGTTAGGTTTGGAATTTTTTCGAAACATTTAATTGGTTTGTTTTCAAAATAGTTCAAAAACTGCCCAAATTGAACCGTGTTTACCGCTAATAGACGTGTATAGCTATCAATTTTTCGTACCATTGGCTGTATATGTACAGCAATATGGATAATTATAACTAAGCAATTACTGTCAATTTCAAAAAGTAGAATCTAGGAAGCCAAATCATATATATATAACCTGCACACCTAGTGTACATTATGAGTTCAACACCATATTAGTTATGATTCTAAAGGAAATGTGAATGTAATAATATTTTATATCAGCAGTATCATATGTATAGATGGTATGGCTAAAGTTCACATCACGGCTATAAATTGTAATCTCTAAAAATTGATAATGTTAAGCAACCCATGTTTGTTGATCATTAGAGAGCTGATTCTAAATACTCTTGCTTGTACATTCATGTGGAAGTGCTCGTCTTCACTTGTTTATGTTCAACCATATGTATGGTAGTCAATAAAGTTTTTATCTAGTCAACATTTTATGTGTAGAAGATTTTCATCATGTATATTTCTTTTTTCCTCTTATGTTGATTTGTAGCTTTTATGATTTGCAGGTGGTTCTTGGCGGTGGTCAGGATGCATCATCTGTCACCACCACAGATCACCGTGCTGGAAAATTTGAAGCCAAATTCTATGACAAGGTAAATATCATTGTTTTCTTGGAGTGAAGTTGAGGTCAAATTAAATCAATTATGAATATGATATGGAATTTTAGAAACATTTAGTTGTGTCTAACTATTTGTATATGCTGTTTTTGTGTGTGGGTAGATCCTTCAAGAAGAAATAGGTGGCGTCAAAGGCCACTTTGGACCTATAAATGCATTGGCATTTAATCCTGATGGAAAAAGGTGATATTTTGTTCATTGCATGTGCATCTCAGTCGAAGCTGGAATTCTTAGGACCATCATGAATAAAATTTTATTTCGAGTTCACGTGCTTGTTCATTCATACTGGTGCTTACTCTTGTGAAATCTCTTGTGCTAATAAGTTCAATTCAAGAGTTTTCACCTTTGTAGTTACATTCCTGTGTTGTAAGAGTCCTGTGGTTGATGTTCTTTATACGATTGTCAATTGCTCAAGAAAATATTAAAAAGAAAGAAAGGGGCATTGGTTGTCGGCATTTGCTATTTTGGCAAATGCTATCTCTGTTTCTGATTTTGATGTTCTGTTGGAGATTTGATGGTATGATAAACAATGACCCCTCTTTAACCTAACTCGGAGTAGGTCGTCTTTGTCAAGCTAAACTTGGGGGCGTTAAAGTAATTCCTTTTTCTTTTGTTGTCCTTAATTTTAAGCATATGAGTTTCTATGCTGCTGCTGTAGTAATTTTTAGAGAGCAAGGAGAAGTTCAAATGCTTTTTCTCTATAGTGCCAGTTAACTAATGGAATGTCATCACCCCAGTTTGGAAGATACCAATGAAGCAGCGTTAGAAAGATTTTGTGCAACTTTTATTCTTCAAAATGTCAACGAATATCTTGGGTTATTGGGGCTCTAGATATCTTAAATTCTTATGAAGCGGGCTTGAAAATTGTTTATTTTGGCGTAATGGTTTCATTATCCAAGTTTTCAGTCTCTCCAGTTTGTTGTCTCTTATCCTAATTGTTTGTTGGTTAATCTTTATAAAAATAATCGTAATCTTTTTACCGCATCCTGTGTACAGTTTCTCAAGTGGAGGTGAAGATGGATACGTGCGATTGCACCACTTTGATTCCGATTATTTCAACATCAAGGTTTAGGTATACAGCGAAGAGTGCAGAATTTTGTCTTTTAGTGGTTTATTCATGTCATAATGAAGTTTCGCTTTGTTGTTGATTTCATCAGCGCAGAAAGTGCTGTGTAGGATAGGCCCTGCTACATTTTACTCGAGTTCTTAAATTGAGTTGATATGATTTGGATTTTGTGTTTCAACTAATAGCATCTAACGTTTGTTTTTATTTGTTGCTCATCAAGTAGCTATCGACTCCTTTCTTAGTCGGGTACTCTCCATATCTTTACATACTAATATGGCAGACTTTAGTCCTTGCCGTTGAAATGTTGGAATGGAAGTTAAGGTCTTGTTTGGTACGGATTAAAATCAGATTTTAATCTAAGTCAAAGTCAAACAATCAATATTGACCATATCTTTCATGGGTTTTACAATTTTTTAATCACATATTTCAAAATTTTCTATGACAATCTACTAAAAATCTAATTTTAATTTCCAACAAACATTCTCTAAAAATTAGCACGTGACAATGCTTATCCTTCTATTTTGTTTTAGGGTTTGGAATTTTCATTAAAGTTGATGCGAGTTACTTTTTCGTGTTATTTTTTTTGATGAGAAATTAGTACTTCAATCAATTAAGAACGGACTGTTATAATGGTAGAAATAAATTTAGGGCAGCAACAGATCCATAACCTATTAGTGAAAAGAGTAAAATAAAAACACCATAGTATGAATAACTTAATTTTTTCAACAACACTTGTAATCTACCGAAGCGAGTAAAATTTCATTCCACTTATAATATTTTTATGCTGGTGCGAAGAAAGGTGTCATGCCATGTGGGGAATTTTGAGTCTCATGTCAGACAACTAAATGTATCTCGAGGTGGAAATGAGCTCAACTCAAAGCTACTACAAGGCGTGGGGAACTATCCATTCCGTATCGCAAGAAGCTCACTGTTATATACCGAGAATTGATCCTATGCTTGCTATCCCAGCAACAAATAACGATCTCGTCTGCATTGTGAAGCAACCTTCATGAAATAATTTTGGAACTGCAGAGCCAATCTACATCCCCAGCAGACAATAAATTCCATGGCGCTCATAGTGCCGTAAAAATCAGGTCTGTGAAGTGAACGGAGATGGTTGGGATCGAAAGAATGGCCTTGCTAACTATTGAATAAACTGATTGATGTGCTATCAGATATTTATTGCGACTTCGATAATTTTTGAAAAAGAAAAATCAACATATTCATAAAAAAAAGAATCGGTTTATACCACTTTTACACTTGAATCTGCTCTGCAGTTAAAATATGCATGACGATGCATATAACTTTAATATCAACTCTCGATATTAAATGACTGACCATAATTCTAACTCATTCGATAAATTCAATTATCAGTGATATGTCCAATTAAATGCAAGAATATGAAATCCATCTTTGAATGCCATCTAAATATGATGATGCATTACTCAACAAAAAATGCAGGAACACTCCATTTTCCGGCGATTTTTGAATTGAACGTCTCAAGCGGAATTTGCCATTTGTGTTGCTAATGCTGAAGCGTATGATAACTCGTACGATCTAGTGACTAGAGCCAATAACCGAAGCATGTAAGGACTCCGCCTATGTCATGCTTGCCTGAATTCGTCGTCCACATGCCATGCCTTGCACGTTTCACTATATACTATCGGCCATGTCCTATGCCATATCCACGCACCATTTTACAAGTCTCGCCCACCACAAAGGCGTAATGAAAGTTGTCTTGCACCGAAATGCACCCATTCTACACATTTACATCCATTAGAATTCTCAACATGGAATCAGCCAATATATGATGTCCTGGAATCCAAATAATCAAGATTGTAAGCACAGTTACAATAGCAACATAACCTGGATTTGATTAACCAAGATTAGCATGCTCTCACCGAATAGATTTCCGAAATTATTGACAAGGTCTTTATCATGCTTTTATCCTAAGATTTGATTCAAGCCCACAATTTATGTAGGGGCACAAATTCATGAATTCATGTGAACGAAACAATGGGTGGAGGATGTGAAACCTGAGAAACAAACGAGGAAGGCACTATCAAAAAACAAGCCAGATCCTTTTCATTTGCAATTTTATGATATATTACAGAATCAGATAAGAAAAATATCAATCCACAGAAATAAAGAAATAGAAGAGAGTCAAAAGCTTACTTATCAGGGATTAGGATTCTTCTAGGCTACGTCCTTGCATTGCAAGAGAACTCGTGCTTGTGAGTCGAAGAGAAAATATTGAACTTCACACTTTTTGGAGGGAACAAAATAATCTATTCACCAATATTCATTGCAAGAGCAAGCCCCGTCCTTAAAATGATGGAAACGATTTGCATCTCTTACAATGATGTCCCTCTGAACGAGCGTTGATGCTAATCTCATAAAGGTATGGCAGTCTAAACAGATGCGTATATTCTTCATTATCCTAATAACGCCCTCATTGCAGTTCGAATCACTGCCATTCATCAGACAAAAGACCAAAGCCAGCTTCTCACTGTGGTGATATAGTTGCTCCTCTTTTTGCTCTTCTTCAACATCGTGCAAAACCAAATTTGTCTCCGGAACATAGCCTATTTTCTTCAATTGTCTCAATAAGTCCTCCAGAGTAGCGCGTATTGCTTCTCGCTGTGGATGTTGCCAGCCACCAGAAGCAAATTCGTGCACTTTATTGCCTACTTCAGTCCAGCTTAAACCAGGTTCTTTCCTGACCCCCACTCCATTCATTTTCTTCCTTATAATATTGGCTTCATCAAAACTACCAGTCGAGCAACATATATTAGATAATAGAACATATCCCAATGAATTTTTTGGATCCATTTCTTTCAACTTCGATGATGCTAAGTTGGCAAGCTGGCTTTCACCATGTTTTCTACATGCTCCAAGCATAGCACTCCAAACAACATAATCTGGTTGCATGGGCATTTGTCTAATAATCTTTGCAGCCTGGCGAACTTTCCCAGCTCTCCCTAAAATATCAACTATACAAGCAAAGTGATCGAGTTGAGGAAAAATACCATGTTTTTCATACATGGAATAAAAAATCTTAGTTCCTTCGTCCACCAGCCCAGCATGGCTGCAAGCTGAAAGCAATGCAACAAAGGTTGCCTCATCTGCTTTGACGTTCATTTGCTCAAAAAGTTTCAATGCTGCCTCAGCCTTCCCATGCATCGCATAAGCCTTCAACATAGAGTTCCAAGAAACAATATCCTTCAATTCCATTTCATCAAAAACTAACTTCGCTTTATCTATTGAACCACACCTTGCATAAGCATGAATCAATGCATTTTCAAGCGCTATAACATCCACGAAACCTGCTTTAATCACTTGACAATGCCCGGCTGAGGCATGCCTCTCTGTGACGAAGCCTGCACAAGCTTTCAATATAGTTGAATATACATAAGAATCTGGAAATATACCCTCTCTACGCGACTGATTAAAGAGGGAAAGAACTTGTATGGGGTCCCTTTCAACGAATGCATTCATTATTCCAGTCCATAAAACAACATCCCGGCGCAACCCACTTGTCTCCAGAAATAATTTATTGCAATCATCTACCTCTCCTCCAAGAGTAGAATAAGCTTTCACTAAAGTAGTCACCAGTCCGACATCCAACGCCAAGCCTGTTTTAATACCAACACAATGTAACTGCAAACAACACTGAAGACGATCATCATTTCCCTCATCACCTCCGTGTAAAGAAGAAACTAAACTTAAAAGCGTAGCACGGTCTAATCCAAAACCATCACGACACATTGTTATGAAAAAACTCATAGCTTGATACCCATGTTCATGCATACAGAACCCCGCAATCATCGAATTATAGGTAACAAGATTGCGAAACTCCATGTTATCAAACACCTTCCAAGGCTCAACTCCGCAGACATCACTACTACTTTTCCAGTACATTGTGATCAAAGCATTAGCCACATAGACCCACGAGTAAAAACCAGTTTTCAAAGCAAGTGAATGCACTTGCATTCCACGCGAATAATCACAAGCAGAGAGCACGCTTGCGTAAGCAAAATCATTGGGTCTGTAATGAAATAACATTTCAGAGAATAAGCTGAACGATTGATCTACCTTTCCATGTTGAGCATAGCCCGAAACAAGTGAAGTCCAAGTAACAACGTTTTTTTGAGACATTTGTTCAAACAGTTGGCGGGCGACATCTAGTTGCCCACACCTTACGTGCTTCCAGATGAGATGGTTGGCAGTGTAGAGGTCTGGTGCCGAGGTGGTGTGGAGAGCCTGGGCGAGATGGCTCGTCTTTGGGCTCTGCTGGAAGACTTGGCTTCTGTACGAACCTACTGATTTGAAAACACTTCTCATGCCTGTTCATAGCTTAATCTATAGCACAAAACAATTTAGAAAGCCGTTTTTCCGTGTGATTTACTTACTTTATATATTTATAGTTCTAAGTAAAAGAATCGAGAGAGCATAATGCCAAGAACATCACGTTTTAGAGAAGCATCCAGTGTGCCAATGATTCATTTTAACCTTTAAGCACTTGTCCAAGTTAATCTGTAAGTAACAATGAAAACTTGTTGGGGATTGAGCCAATATATATATATCAAACAAGCAGCGAAAATAATTATACTTCAATCCCTCCCAGTGCAAGAATTTAAAATGGCAGAAATAATAATCAGCTCCAACAACTCACACACACTAGCAAGAATATACGTTGAACACCGGAATTGTTAACTAGGGAAACCTTCAATGTGAAGGAAAAACCCCGGGACCTAGTCCAGTAAAACCCTTCCACTATCAAAATAATGGGATACACAGTAACCCTCTCAAGAACACACTCTTGAGGCTACCACAACATCAAGAATTCATCTAATTCTTGGATATCAACCACAACAACATCATAAACCAAATACACACTATAAAGGAGAAAGTCTCACTAAACAAGTGTGTGAAGCCCGGAGAAATGGAGAGGAGTTAGGACGATCAGCTCCAGTCAAAATGTAGCCCTCTTCACCAGGATAAACATACTAAAATATCACAAAAATCGGATCACAAACAGACCTTGATCTTTGGCAAGAAGGAACCGAACCCTCACTTTCTCTCTCCCTCACGTTACTCTGTGTCTCGGGTGTATGTGTATGTATGTTAGTCACTTTAATTGCTTTCACTTCCTTTGGTTTAGTATCAATTGGTTTTGGGCCAAAGANGTCTAAATTTAAATCATTTTCAGTACTCATGTGCTTGCGCCCCTTGGAGGTATTTTGTCTGTTTTACAATTGTAATTCTCCACTAGTAAATACACCCATTTTTGGGACTTTGTCTCAAGAGGTTTGTTCCTTACACAATCGTCTGACCCATTTTTCTTTAATTGTTGGCGAGTGAAAACCCGCGAAACACAACCAAAATACACCAATTTGATAAGTATTGCACAAATTGTGAGTATTAAAGGAATGAACACAAGATTATGAATCATCCTTATTTATCTAAAATAAAGAACACTTGTTTACATGGAACTAAAGGGCCAACACACTTTATGTTGTATGGACATTTGTAGGGCTGGGCCCAAAACCCGCAAACCTCAAAACCAACCCACGGGTTGGGTCGGTATAAAATAAAAATGGGTTGGTTCGGATTTCAAATTGGTAAAAAATTATTTGGATCGGGTCGGTTCAGATTTAAACCCATTTAAACCAATCCAACCCGTTAAAACCCTACATCTCTCCTACTTCTTCAAGAGAATCAAAACGTGAAATCGCCACCTCCAGCCTCCTCTAAATCAGTAGCTGAGAGTCTGAGGTGATTATTGGATAATTAACTTCTTTTATTTGGATTTCAGTTTAATACTAACATGTTTCCATTTAACAAAACTTCAGTCACTCCCACGCTTCAGAGGTAAAACTTTATTATCTTCGTTTATTCTTTGATTTTGGGTAATCTCTCGTCCCTTTCAACAGTCATATTCCTTGCACACTTTCTTGAGGTATAATGTGTTTACCACAACATATTCTTCTTTTTTTCTTTTTCGAAAAAATGTATGAAAATGGAGATTTTGATCACAGCCCATTGCTTTTTTTTTTTTATGTAGTCAGTGTTGATTTTTTTTTTTTTAGTATTTAAGAAGTTTTCACATGAGATTTTGGTTTTTTTTTTTTTTTTGTTTTTTTTGTTGTTTTTTGTTTTGTTTTGTTTTTTTATTTTTTTTTAGAAGCGCTACAAGTACGTAATGTTACTTATATACATAATTGCACGTGGTACTGGATCCAACCTTTAATTCAAATTTCACTTTCACATCAATAACATGATTTTATCCACATCATATAATGAACATCATTATGTACCCAAATAATGTACAAATAGAATT
>CAIGRF010216908.1:56290-66897 GCA_903798235.1 Fraxinus ornus
TTTTTGAGGTTTTTTTGTTCTCAATGGTGTAAATGGATCTGGAGATGTTAGTGGTGGATCGACGTTTGGGGTGGTGGTCTTGCTTTGTTTGGTGGCTGTGGGTGGTGGCTGTGTTTTGTGTGGTGGTGGCAGCTGAAGTAGTGTCAATGGTATGTGACCAAATATTTGCTTATCTGTGACTCAGTATTTAACTGTAACCTAAAAATTTGATAATATGTGACTAAAAAATAATCTGTGACCAACAAATTTGAAAATACGTGACAAATGAAATTAAACATTTTTTATATGTGACCTAAAAATTATATAATCTGTGACCGTAAATAAATTTGTGACCAATTAATTTGAAAATCTACGACTGTGTGACCTATAAATTTTGATCTGTGACCAACTAATTTGAAATCTGTGGCCAACAAATTAAATGTGACCTATAAAATATCTAAACTGTGACCGTTATTTGTAAATCTGTGACCATAAGGTCGCCGAAAATAGTCGTCGAAATAATAGTCGGAATCGGAACAGTCGTCGGAACGGCAACCGGAATAGTCGTCGAAATCGGATCAGTCGACGGATCAATCGACGGAACAGTTACGAGAATCGGATCAGTCGTCGGAACGACCGTCAGAATAGTCGCCGAAATCGAAATAGTCGCCGGAACTGTTGCCGGAGCAATGGGGGTGGAGGAAGTGAGTGGGTTAATAAATCTCTTCTNATGATTTTTGATTTGGTGTAAAATATAAACCTTATATATGAATTTTTCCCCTTTTCTAAACCATTATTTTATTTATTTATTTTTTCAAACAAACCACACACTTGAGAAATCATGGGCCGACTAGCCACGCATAGCCTAAACGCAGTACCTGCTGCACTGAAACTCACATTTTTTTCAACGCACCAATCCACCAGTAAGCGTTCATCTACAAAAGGAAAAATTGATCGATGATGAGTAGATTGAGTTTGATCTTTTATTCCTCATTAATTAAGTTCGCTACATTCTATCAAACGATCTAGAAACATCATATCGTGTAAACCACGAGTGGAAAAATGTTCGACAAAAATTGAAACTTTAAGGAACCTTCAACTCGTAATCTTCAACTCTTTACTTTTAACCAAACACTTCGCTTTTGCACCGTTAATTCCATTTTCATGTCATTACAATCATTTTTTCATATATAAAAGTATAATGTAACCCAATCATTCTCAATATTGACCATACAAAAATTGGTCATGCATACAAAATAATCCCACACACTCCACCTGTCATGAAATCTGTGATGGCCATTTCATTGTTCATCCAAGTATTCGAGTTGCTCCCCACCTGAAAATTTTTATGCTTTAGGCATATCATGTTGCAAATAATGGCATATCAGAATATAAATTTAAGTAAATATTATCAGAATATTTTATTTATTTATTTTTTTATTGTGGGAGTAAATTGTGTGGAAAATTGAAAAAAAAAAGAAAAAGAAAAAAGAAACCCTCCTCGATAAGAATCAATTCAAGGGAATTGCAAATGCAGCGAGCTGCATTGCAGGTCAAGTGCTATTTTTAACTTCTTAGCCCCTATTTTGTTGGGCTAAAAAAACAGATTTTAAGTAAATTTTGATAAAAGTCGAAGAGTGCTGTTAAAAAATTGATAAAAATTGTGAATTCCATAAAATATGATTGAAAATGAGTTCGACCCAAAAAAATGAATTTTAAAAAATTGGGACCAAATAGGGGCTTGTTCCAGATAGTTAAACAAAGGAAATTTTAAGAGTTATCCCAAACAATACAATATTCCTCATGTACAATAGATAGTACTCAGCACCACTAAAAAGTAATATGAACAATATTTCAAATTCTTTTTTCTTGTTTAATATTATGCAATCCCATTAGTGTATCAATCCTGCAATTGTCCATAAAAAGTAACCAATAATCAGTTAATTAATTAAACTATGCAGGCTAGAGAAGCAAAAGACCATTTCTCAAATAATAATGTTATCTAATACCAATGGTGCTATGTGGTTGCACCGTTTAATTAGATGAGTCATTTGACTTTGCACTTGAATGAATTTGTTAATTAATGTCATGTAATTGTCATCTAAATTGGTGCTTAACACCCATATGAGTGATAAATAACATTACTCTTTTTCAATTCACTCGACATTACATCTCCATGGCAGCATTCTATGCGCCCATTCAATTGTATTAAATCTTCACATTCAATTCAACTATTTTGAAGAAATGATCAACCTTAATACACGCAGCACTTCGTGCATTCAATTCTCACCATCCAAAATATGCATAGTTCCCCTCTCCGACATTTGGAAAAAAAAATCTCCCAATAGTAGAACAATATTCAAACCAGTGCATCAGTCAACAACTAAAGAAGACCTTGTCCCTACCAGTTGTTACCATGCCTAAGAAACCTAAACAGTAAATGAAAACATCCAACAACCGAAAAAGAAACCTATTCACAGGTAAACACGAAATAGACTAAGAGCACGGTAAAGGCCTACAACCACTCTTAAATGTGCCTAGAACGTGAAGAATTACTTCAGATAGCTACTTCTAGCTAAACAAAAATTTTCTGACAGCTGACAATCCCGAGAAAAGAAATACACAAGGGGAGCAGAGAGGGCATCAGTCTGAATGATAATTTTTGTTGTGTTAACATAAGTTTTTTTCTGCTATCTTCCTCTTTACACTAAATTACACTAACAGCACGATGGTAATCATTCTAAAATAAAGACCAAAGAAAAGAATACTTCGTCCTTATTTCCTCTTCCTTTACTCGAAAGACTCTCTTCTATTTCTTTTCTTCCACACTTGTAACAGTAACCTGAAATACCTTTTTTAATAAACTTCCCTTTTGGAGCTTGGTTTCATCTTTGATAAGTCAGTTAATATTTTCTCTGCAACTGTAAGTGAAACATTCATATTGAAACCCCACTTCTAAACAATTTTCGTATTTTGATGTTTATATTACTTTTATGAAAGAATTGTCTGTTTGGTAAATGAAAACTAGGGATGACAAGGATAAAAAAAAAATTCCGCTGGGCAAGGACTAGAGACCACGTAGACCACATACCACACATAAGAATCCCCAGATACAAAGCACCAAATAAGACACTGGAGATAAAAATCAAGCACACCAGCTTTACCAATGACCATAGCCAGAAACTTCACAACCCTCTCAGATATGAACACTGCCACAATTCAAATCAAAATATGGTAAATATGTGTAAAAGGAATGAAAAAAAAGAACAAAAAAAAAAAAAAAAAAGAAAATATCGAATAAAATTATATCAAAATCTAAAAACTTAAATGTGGCACGGCCTCCATGTTCAGGAAACTTTCTCCCTTTCAGAAAACAAACATGCAGAAAAATGAAGACAGATACTTTGGGACGATCATAGAAACTAAAAATTATGTAATCGTGTCATTCTTTATCCTTTTCAGCCCCTAATGTTCATCTACCAACCAGAAAAAAACCTCTCTTGGAAACAAGTAATGTAAACATCAAATAAGAGTTGGGGAGAAGAAGGGTTCAAAATCAATAAATCACGAACAATCAGAGAAAAAATACTCTGAACTACACGCAATCACGAACAAAATGAAAAATACACGTAATAACACAGATAAATAGCTTATAGTCAAATACCAGATAAGAGCAAAAACCATTCACATAGATGATAGAATATAGATATATACTCACAAACTATTCTCTATGGGGACAAAATATTACCTGTTTTATAATGATGAAATAGAGCTCCAAAAAGAATTTTATTAAGGTATCTTGGGTTGAGGGTTTCAAGTGTGGTAGACAGAAAGTAGAAAATGCAAGAATCATTGAGAAAGAAAGAAAGAAAGAAATAAGGCACCAACACCTCACTATCCAAGATGCACCACCAGAGTCGTCATTCCAGAAGAGACTTAGAGAACTATGTGGATTTTGTTGATTCAAATGATGAACTGCAGAGATTTAGTTCTGCTGCTTGTTCTGAATATTCTCAGGCTATTTTGTTACAATTGTTTCTATTATGCTGAAGTTCCAAATCTAGGTTTTAGACAAAACATAGCGAACAAACACGAGTAGTTTAGTTTGGTCCTTGGACTACATCCACAGGCAGACTAAAACTTCACTAAACAGGAGAGAGAATAAAAAAGTAGCATGTAAATAATCCAGAAACCCCAAATATAAATATTATCAGTTACAAGTACTGAGTACTCAAACCAAAATCCCCTAATGAATGTAAAACATGTGAGAGACGGCAATGGATCCCAAGTCTCAACCCGTGATAATCCATGACTATCTCATAAATTAGGATACTCAAAAGTAAAATGGGGCAGGTATATACAGGAGAACAGGGGATTGGCTAACAATTCCGCCATCAGTGTACCACAAATAAACAAATTCTGATTCTATATCGGATAAAAATCCAATTCTATTCTTTGTGGGACCGTACAATTCAATTCCTATTGTACAGAGATGATGCAGTGTACTGATTTGACAATGAACACGAAAAGAAACAAGAAAGAAAAGTATCAAAGAAGAGAAGAACTAAGAGCAAAGTAATTTTCATTCATACAATCAAGGGTTCATATTACAATGAATAGACTCTCACAAAGAAGCTGAAAGAAGTTAAAATCAAACGAAGTTCTAATAAACTAAAATTTTATCGAAATATTTGAACTAAACTAATTTAATCTAAATAAATATATTTTGAATCAAACTCTTATTCTAAAATCGTAACTAACTTTTACCTCTATCTCCATCCGTAGGACAATATGAAGTCACGACGTGACAAATCTCCACCACGAATTTGGACAATTGAATTGTCCAAAACTTTCAAAAATGAATTCTTCAAGCATCTCCACCAAATTAAATTTTCCAACATCTCCTACAAAGTGAATCTTACAATGTCTCCTCCAATGCTTAATGTCAAATTTATCATCTTTGTATTGAACCCAAAATTCCACCTAACACTGATACCACTTGTTATGCAGAAGCTCCAAAAGGAGATTTGAGGCAAAGCATAAAAAATTAAAAATAAAAAGACGAGGAATTTAAGTGATTTGGCCCTTGGCCGATGACGCGAGACAATTTCACAAAATAAAAGGGAAGAATATTTAGTTCGAGAACCCATATGATATACATACAACATAACCAAAAGAGTACAAGAGTACAAACTACCCAAACTATAAAAAATAAAAAAACCGAAATGTAAGCATACCAAGTCAACTATAAAGGATAACATATAATACACCGACACAAATACGTTCGGACACGTGGCTAAAATAAATTCAAAGAGTATTGACATGACAAGTTAATTAAAATTTTTAGAATTCTTCATTTACATAATATAAATTTAGTTTTATACTTGTTATTAATTTTTCTTGTTGAAATATTTTAAATATGAGTACCTATTTGTTTATTTAATAATAACTTTGGGTTAAAAATATTTAATATTTTTGATAAAGAAAGAAGAATGACCATGATAGAGTGTTGAAGGAGTGCACGTGTCAGACACGAATACGCTACCATAGTTAAATTGTCCGTGCAACACAGAGGATAACCAAGTCTTGGTCTCCATGATCCATGACTATCTCAGAAATTGGAATACTCCAAATTACAAAAAGGTTCTATTCATACAAGAGAATAAAAGGGTTGGCTAACCATCCCTCTTTCAACACAGGATAGTGACTGTAAACAACCAATTCCATCTTCAATTGGCAAGCAAAAAAGCAAATATATATATATATATTGACCTTCAATTTAACTACCATTTGGTACTCCAACTAAAATACAAAATTAATTAATACCAAGTTGTTTTTGAAGCAACAAGTAAACAAAATTTTATTTGCTTTACACAATAATTAAAAGAGGTAAAAATTATTTTAATTAACGTGTCAACGTGTCACCACGTTTTTAAAAAATATATGTCAGCATGCCATTTCCTTGTCAGTGCATCATATGTTTCTATACATACAAGAGAACAAAAGGGTTAGCTTACTACCCTTCTTACAATGAAGGATATTGATTGCATACAACCAATTTCATCTTCAGTTAGGATAACGGCTGAAGAAGTCAAAGCTAAGAAGCATGATGAGGAATCTGAATTTCTCCTTTAGCTGTGATCTAGAAGTGGAAGAAGTATCTCCTAGATCATAAGAAAAAATGGATAAACAACTTTACAGCATTTGGAAATACTGGAAGCATAGCATCAAAGAATTCTATTAAAGCAGCTGCTAGGGGGCAGATCCACATAATCTTGAAGGAGTAGAGACGTGTTAAGGTGCAACAGGAGAAAATGATGTCAATGCTAATGACAAAGGTGAGGGAAGTACTCAGGGATCGGTCATCCAAAGAAAACCACAATCATGTTGACACCAATAATGATCAATGTTAAAAAGTAAAATAAAATAAAATGAATTAAAAAGCCTGTATGGTGTCAGCACGACATTCAGAACCTATGTATCTAGAGTAGGCAGTTTACAATGGTGACTCCTGGATTGGGATATGCCATCAATGTGAACCTGGACATGGCAGGAGGTCTTTTCCGCTCAATTCAGAACCTGTTGATGATGGATCATGGCAGGAGGTTACAAGTATGTGACTGGTGTTGTTTGATGGACAATCGTCGCTAGCCAACCAAAACAAATCTATAGGCAATGATTTCTTTTTGCTATGACAATCGAAGGAGAAGTACTGTTACATGAAAAACAGACATGAATAGTTGCCCGTGAACAGTAAATATTTAGTAAAAAGAACGAAAATTGTGGCTTGTGACTGTTTTGTCAGAGGAACACTGGTACTGATTGATGCAGAGCTCGTAGACCCATAAAAAATAAAAAGAGTGTTGAGCGAGGAAAAAGACAAGGGAAAAAGAAGTAAGAAAGATAGAGAAGAGAATCCGGACAAGAAATTTTAATAGCAATAATCAATCAATTCAATAGTCTAAATGGAAGGCCTAGTTCTCTTTTTTAAAATATATAGGAACTTATAATGTCACAAGTTATCAAAAATCAAAATTCCCTAGTCTAATCGAACTCTTATTAGTCCCATTTAGAATCCCCCATTAATTTCCAAAACTTTATAAATTTGTCAGCTAAAAGACGAAGTATTTGCGCACGACGATACAAGTCTGCATAAGAGGCAGTAGAAGGGCATATCCACACTCTACCAAGAGCAAG
Source organism: Fraxinus ornus (assembly GCA_903798235.1). Classification (NCBI taxonomy): domain Eukaryota; kingdom Viridiplantae; phylum Streptophyta; class Magnoliopsida; order Lamiales; family Oleaceae; genus Fraxinus; species Fraxinus ornus. The sequence goes on from CAIGRF010216908.1 coordinate 63,467, forward strand.
AAGAAAGGCATACTTCTTAAGTCCTCTAAACTGAGCCCAAAAAGTTTGATAGTTATGGAGAATCCATGGTTATAGAAAATTAAAGAAACAAGCAGAGAAGGATAAAATACATGCTGCTCACTGATCATTCAGGTTTCCATAAATTCAGCATTGTTTTCACAACAATATAAAATTAATTCCTGACTTAATCACACATTTATATTGCCACCGTTTGCATGTGGAAAAGATCCCTAGCAGTATCCTTATACAAGAAATATAGCCTTAAAACTTTCAGAAAAATAAAAAGGAAAAAAGAAAAAATGCACTGTCTTGAAGCAATACTGATATTATTTTCATCAACTGGGCGGCACAAATTAACTTTTTGAACATGATGCAAGACTAAAGAAGGGATGATGCTGCATGTGTGATTGAACAGAAGAATTAATCATGCAAAGCAAATATGTAAAACTGTCAAGACAAACATTATCTTCAACACACCAGATCTCTCTACTATAAACTCTAATGCCTAACTGAAAAAGAAGAAACCTTCTTTCATACAGACCTAATACTTGTGTGTGCATTTTACGACATGCATGGCACTAGGAACTTGGAAATTCAGAAGATTAAATCAGAAACAAACACACAATACAAGATACCCAAACTACTGTGTTACGCCATCTGAAACAACAGTTTAAACTGCTAGAGTTGGCCTCTACTCCAGTCCTTGGGAAAATCAGTAAGGATAATATTTGGTTGAATTACGCCTATCATCATAGCGTCCTGGTCTAGCGTGACTAATACTATCCAACGCTGCCCCAAATACTCTCCGTTTGTACTCATTATTGGTGCTGTCATAGTGTGATCTATATCCATTAGGTTGGTGTACAGATACACCAGATGGAACTGGCACTGAATAGAAAAGAACATTGTCAAAAAGATAAGAATGGATTCAAAAGAACAGGTGAAATAACAAAAGTAAATCCAAATAAGAGTCGCATAGTAGAGGAGAGAAAATGGCCACACAGAAAAGCATTAATCACCTTTTGCATGATTTACTTGGTGCTCTGAAAACCGGCACGATGTTGATAACCTTGCAGATTGTGGAGAAAATTCCATATCGTTATATGGTTCAGGGTAAGGCCTTGGTTTGGGAGAAGAATTAACCGCAGGTGGGGTTGCGATAGACAAATTTGCCGAGGGCTTGTCTTGCCCAGAAATCTGTTTTCCAAAATCAATTCCGTCACTATTTACTTAAAAAGTGAAGAACAAAGCTCCTATATAGTTTTTTTCACTCCTCAACAAGAGATCAAGCTGCCAGCCTGCAACCATCAGCAGAACACCAAGCAAGTTTCTGCTTCACTTACAAGCAAAAGCCAATGAATATCATGAGTCTACCAATGCTCCATATGATGCTTGATGGGAACTGGATAGGGGCTGACTTAATTGATAACTCATTGAGGAGTAAAAATTAAGCTAGAATAAAGCTGCATTAAAAACTATACAAGCAGCATACACTAATTTGTACTAAGACAGCAGAGTAAAGTCAAATTCAAATAGAACAAATAATTCAACCCAATATCTGAAGCATCCAACTGACAAAGGTGAATCAACACCATCAATAAATTGAGCTATTTTAGGATTTGACTTACTGCAAATTTCAATGTCCGATTGTACAGTGTAACAAGGCCAGTGAAAAGCTTGACAGCGTACTCAGCTATCTCCTCTGATTCATATTGTGCAAAGGCGTAACCTTTTGGCTTTGCAGTTTCCTTATCACGAGGAATATACAATTCTACAACACGCCCAGCTTGAATCAGAATATCATACAATACCCTCTCGCTCACTCTCTCGTCCAAATTGCCTGTATAAAAAGCATATCAAACCCAAAGTCGAAAATACAGTCCTCTCGATGAATTGATCAGTAGGAGAACAACTAACAACATTCTAATAATATCAACACAGGAAGCAAACGGTGAATAATCTGAAGGTGCAAAGCTTACAACCAGGAATTGAAAATATTCTAGGAAGATCAGATTAAATATAGAGTTTAGTTTCATACTTCAAAGCTTTGATATATTAGAATTCCATTTATACCTGAATCATTAACCCAACAAAACGTAACCCAGTATTTCATTGTAATCAGATTGTTGATTATTGAATAATTGATTTAACAGAAATCTTCCTCCACAAATTCAATTCTTCTTCTTCCCTAAACTTGTATTTATTCTCTAATTCTCTCTTATTCTATATCTTTCTTCTCTTCTTCAATCTGCTTCTCTCTTCTTTGAGTTCTGAATCAGCTTAGTATTTCACCAATATGCTTCTTTTCCCACAAATAAATTTTGACAATCATTTTTTTAAATTACAAAAAAAAAATGATAAACTTAAATCGTACCCGTCATACATAATGGTACACGATCTCATGTGTTTTAACATATATTTTAAAACAAAAAGAAATTTCCCCGCCTGATTCAAAAGTCAAGATGCACAATAACATTACGATGAAACTCTAAAAGATTCACGCCTAAAAGGATATATAGATTGGATAACTAGCAGATCATAACATAAAAATCCTAAGTGCTTCGTGTCTCAGAAATCGAATATAACGATAATTCGGAATCAATTCCCTCAGATTGGAATTGACTAATATATAGGGAAAATAGTCAAATCCATATGAAGGAAGCCAAATAAAATGCTCAAATTAAACTAAAAAGAGATAAATTAAACAAAATATTGAGAAAATCTTACCGACGTAAACAGAGGACTTTGGATTTTCTGCCATTAGTTGGAAAAAAGTGGCTTACTGGCTCAGAGACTTCTATTTGCAGATTTGTCTGTATACTGCTTACTTTTCCTAATCCTCGTCGAAATTTATAAAAAAAGGTTGAACGAGCCCCACTGCCCCGTCCCACAGGTAAATCGCGGATGTGTCTTGACTGATCAGGTTACAATAACTGTGCTCACAGTAAGTCTAATTTCAAATCATGCTAGAGGTAGGAATCGAACCCTCATACTGCGGTTGTCAGTTCAGTTGAGACTATCTCAATCCTGTCTTTTGCACCACTGAACTATGTGTCGGTGTCGAGGGCAACTTCGTTGAAATTTATAGCCCGGATTAGGGGGGTTTTATCATCTCCGAGGGCCCGACTCCCGAGGCTTTCAAGTAACTTTTAAAATTAAAATTTTTTTTTACGTGAATAAAGAAATGCTTATTTTGATGTGAAATTAATATAACATTATTGCAAAATGGATAACTCTAATGATACATTGGGGCATACATGTATGCCCCAATGTACAAGTAGTACAACTCAATTAAAAAAAAAATACACTAAAATAATATCACACGCAAATCAAAAAAAATCTCAAATTATGCCCCTGTTTGTCAACCATTAATCTAAAACTCTGTTTGCTACAGTAAGATTCTCCACCACACATTCACCCAATAAAATATT
>CAIGRF010216933.1:21438-31639 GCA_903798235.1 Fraxinus ornus
AAAAAATAAAATTTTGAAAATCAATGAATACAACTTCATGGATGCTTTTTCACCATAATCACAAGGGGCAATTTTTCACCGCCACCACCCTGACGGCGAGGTTAAGGGCAGTAACATGGCGGTTGACTTAGTTTGGCAGGAACATGCTTCCTCTTTTATGATCTTCCCGCTAAATCATGAGTGATTGTGGGACATAATCCTCAACGTCGAATCTGCCGACTGGACCGCACATATCTCGTTCATTTGACGTGTATGAGTCGTGCTGGACCAATAATAAAAATAATTAAATTCATCCGGCTTCTGCTTAGGCGAAGGGACAAAAGCTGAGGGTTAAAGAATTTTTGACACGTGGATGACAGCTCATTCTAAAAATACCCGCCAAATTTTAAGCTTTTTTATTTTTTATTTTTTGCTTTTTGACCAATTTGTTAGTGGGTAATTCAAATATTTTGGAGGGAGCAAATTTTATTTTTTTAAAAAAATTTATTTATACAGTGGCGCCGTATATCACTCTGGGTCTGTGGGTGCATGTTTTCCTCAACCATGTTTCCCCACGACTTTTTTCTCGTAGTTACTGATTAACTCATAATCATGTGGTTTTTATGGAGGAGTGTGAATAAATTAAATTTCATATCGATTAAACATATAGTAGATGATGTGCTTATAATTTTACGTAAGTAATATTATAGCATACAGTCATTCGTAATATTAAATTATGGAAAATATGTCGGGTATGAATGAGCAAAAAATTATTTGGTAGGAATAATTGCAAATGAATTTGGGATTTTGATATTCAAAACATTAGAAGACTTCCTTGTTCTTAAGAAGATTCTAATTATGAGAGAAAAGTAGAAGGAAGGAAATGTGAGTTTGATTTGTTTGACCCAATTCAACTTTTACTTGTCATAAGATAATGTATGGGGTTTGAACATAATTTCTAATAAAAAATTGAAAGATGACACCCTTGATTCTTTCAAGACATTAATCCAATTTTCGAAAAATATTTACATAAGATTCAATTTCAATATCAGCGTACTACAAGTCATCTATAGCAATACCATAGTAGTTGATTGTGAAAGAGAATCACAACTAATCTTATCTTGACTTTAAAAAAAACTTCGAGAGAGGATCATTTTATATAATGAAATAAAAATAGAAAATTAATTGTATGTCCCGTCCTATTCAATAGTAAGATAAAAAGAATGACCCCTGGGGCATAGCTCAGTGGTGTAAAGGACAAGAGTGAGGTAGTTTCAGTTGAGCTGACAGCCGCAGTGTGAGAGTTCGATTCCTGCCTCTAACAAGGTTTGAAATTGGACTCTTTGTGGGCACCAGTATGACAACTCTTGTACATTAGCCTGCTGAGGCACATTCCGCGATTTACTTCATCCACGATACTCTAGGGGCGGGGCGGTGGGGGACCCTCATAGTTGGGTTCAACCTTTTTTTATAAAAAGAATAGGGTCCCCACTCCATCCTATGTTTAACTCCCTACAAAACAAATAGTAAACAAAAAATATTTTGGGACCGCAGGTTATGTGTGTGCACTTAGAAGAATGCCTTATGATTTCCTATTATGGCATACCTAGGCTGAGACAATGTATGTATTCGTATGCAACTAATTTTGCAAAGAAAAACTTAAGAGGAAAGCAAAGACAAGAAACTGTATAGCTTGCCTTTGAAGTTAATTTTTTGGTGCCTCAGTACTTATTTTTTCATGTGCCACTTATAGGATATTGAATCTATCAAAGAAAAACCTAACACTTTTAACTAATTTCCAATTTTTTTGTGGACTAGGTTGAAAATTGTTCGATAATTTTCTGTGGGTTAAAGTCCCGCAACGAGCGCAACCCTCGTGCTTAGTTGTTATTGTTGAGTTGTAATCCTAAGCAAACTATTGATTATAAGCCGGAGGAAGGTGAGGAATTAGATTAAGAAATATTTGAACTATGATTCATACATAATATTCGACCAAACGTGTTCGAATTGGCTTCTTGTTGTTGCTTGGGCCATTTGTGTGGGTTAGTTTATTCGACCGACGGACATAGATTGATTCAAATTTGATGTTATGTATTTTGGTTGATCCGAATCTTAAGTGTAGTAAAGTTTGTAGCTTTTTTCGTTTCAATAGTTCATTACATTCACACTCGAAAAGCACAAAGTTTGGACTCAATTAGTGACAATTTTTGGTATACCTAACAACTAATTTTGTACTAATAATAGTTGCCTTGAAAGGTTTCCAAAAGGACGCACAGTACATGAATATGATCGAAAAATTTAATTAATACGTACAAATAAATTTAGATATATGTTAAATGAGACTTTAAGCAGAGGCCAGATGGGGTCTTTTTCTAACAAAAAACAGGAATGGTGAGATTTGAAAGGTGCCATAGTAAATGCAGAATTTAACGAAAACCCTAGAAAATACAGGACAAGTCCAACCAATGACAGCTGGGAATTTAAAATAAAGTGGGTGAAGAAAAATACTACATCAACTACACAACCCTTCTTGCCGTATGCTGTTGGTTTAAGAGACATTAATTTAGGGAAAATCAAACTGGGATTCTCGGATATAGTGGAAACGACTCCTCAACTTTTAAAATTTGACTTCTTAACTTATTTAACATTGTTAAATTGAGTTTTCATGCAACGAAAATCGATAATGTGGAAGTTCAAAATTGTATGTGACTTTCGCGTTGATATCCGAAAAATATTAAGCAATTCGATGGTTCTACTTTGACAATTTTCGTCTCATTAGGATTCAGTCTCACAATGTTAGAGTCGTCAAAATCTCACTTTTGAAGATTGGAGAGTTAGGTCTAAATTTTTCTCTTAATTAGGGCGTGTTTGGTAGAGATTATAATTAGATTAAAATTGAAAAATTAGCCGTTATTGTTGACGTTTATTAGACGAGTGAGATCCAATAACGACCATATTTTCAATTTTAATTAGATTTTAAGATGTACCGAAGATGACCTTAATCTTCTCAAATCTAGCTTTAGGAAAGTTGTGAAAGGAAATATAAAGAGTTTCGCGAATAGGTAAAAGAAAATTTACATTGGTCGACATGGCTGACATTATTTCTGTTGTAGTCGATTTGATTTGAACGATAAAATTGGTAAAATAAAATTTTGATTTATTTCCAACTAATTTGACATAGTTTGGTATAATATTCGACCATTTTCTAATCTTGATATTTTAATTATGTTAATTTAGTACTGATGTTAATTGGACAACTATCAGAAACTTTTCTTAATTAATGCTAATTGCTCAGAAGTAGGAATATGTGTTGATACAACATTCAAAACGAAGTATGAAAAATGGTATTGCATTTCCATTCTTTCTTGAAGAACACTGGCCATGGATCGAATTTCGTCATTTTGATTTTTCGTTTTCTTTCTAGACGACCTCACTTTCTCTCACTTTTTGTTGATTGTTCTGATACGAGACTCGATAATCCTAGCTATTTAATTTTCGTCTCTTGAATTAGGAACATAATTTTTAGTTCGACTCGTATCTAACCCATTGTCTACACTAAGATCTCATCCCTACTAAAATTATTGAAAAAGATAATGGGTGAATCCAATTATGTAATTGAATACTAGCAAATCTTTTGTGAGATATGATACTAGTGCAAGTGTGAAGGGTGTTATGACTTATGGGCTATGTCCCTATAGTGTAAAGAGGGCGGCAATAGTTATTAAATTTTCAAACAAGAAGAGCTCTAAATGGGTTGGTTCATTTATAACAAACTGGGGAATTAGGTCACATGCACCAAGTGACACTAACAATATTTGCTTCCTAGATATAAATAAAATCACATGACACAAAAATCCCTCGTGTCCCTTCTTACATTGAATTTATTTTGATTTGGTAAGTCTCACCCTCCATCTTTAGTTAGGGAACCATTGCCCGCAAGATAAAGTTAAAAAGAAAAGTACACTCCTTGGAGGGTAGATTATGATCTTAGGCACAACTTTGGACACAATCGATCAATTTGACACTTGATGTATGATTCAGTTGATCGGAATAAGAAGTTTTGAAAATGATACACGAAGAGAACTTAACATGGACAATGAATCACATAGACCAACCAACCACACCTTCTAAAGGATTAAGGATCGTCTACTTGGCCATCACCTACTTGAAACCTGGATGAGATCGAACACTTTCGACTAGATAATTCAAGTGGCCAGTAAATGTGGATACTCTTTTAGGTTAGATTAAACTTTGAAATCAAGTTAAACCTCTAAATCATTTCACAACATAGATGAACAAGTTTCGATAGCTCTTCAAAGTCGGGGTAGTCATCGCATGAAAACACCCAACCATCGTAAGCAAAAATATATTGTGCTTCCCCAGTGGAGAACGATCCCATAGAGATCATAATTAAACTTAGACAATTCCAACCAATTCTTTGTATGCTAACATCTCGAAATTCTATCATATTCACAATATTACACGTAATCACATTCTCAAACTTTAATAGACTACGTCTCCAACTTATCTATCACGAAAAAAGAACTATAATCTTCTCAGACTCAGTACAATGTACCTAGTCATTATGAATATTTTACATGAATGCTTGTACGTGACAAAAAGTAAGCATATCATTATGGTCTCTATCTACCGAAAGCAAAAACTGTTAGAATTTGGGTGTTATCAGAATTCCTTGTTGAAGATAACTGGGAATTATAATTAAATTTATAGTGCACATTAATTAGAATCCTATTTGGAATGCAATTGTGAAACCTTATTCAAGTTTTCTTGGTAAATTCTAATTGAAATTCATTGAGAGCCAAAATTTGTGTTGGACTTGAAGAAGAATTTGAACTAAAAAAAAAAATCATTGGAAGAAGTTTGGTTCCTTTTCTATTTTAGACTCCATTTTTGACATTCTACTTCATCTGTAACTTTATTATAAAGGTTTGGACGTCCTCTAATTTTTCTTTATATATAGTTGACTCTTCATTGTATTTTGGAACACGTTAGAAGTTGCTAGACAAATCATAAATATATAATCTTTGTATTATTTCTTCATAGTATAATAAAATTTTCATTCTCTACAAATTATTTTATTCTTGTGTTCTTGTGATTCTTTACTTTATATTGTGGCTATAATTTCTTATCTTTTCACATGTTAGTATTAAAACATTCCAGTTTTTATAACAATTGGTATAAGAGCTTATGTTGTTGAAATTTTTGGGAATATCGATGTTTTTTGTGATGGCAACAATGGAGTATAATATTCTGCTATTATATTGCAATACAAGATTTTTTTTATGGCATGTAAAGATGTGAGCAGTACTCGCTCAGATGGATTTAGATGACGCATTTTTGGGATTGACAAGATGTCCACAACAAGACTATGGAGGAAAAATGACAGAGGGATCGTAAGATCATATCTCAAATATATCTTTATCTTTCTAATAATATTATTTAGAACGTTATAAAGGAGAAGTCAGCCGTTGTATTATGGTTAAAATTGAAACAATTATGCATGATGAAGAATCTTAGTAGCAAATTGCATCTGGAGCAACGTCTATATTCTCATCGTATGACAGAATGCACATCTCTTAAAAATCACCTAACCGCTTTTAAATAAATCGTTACTGATTTGGAGATCTTAAAGGTCAAATATGATGAAGAAAATTTGGAAGTGATTTTGTTGTTTTCATTGCCCACCTCATGCTTGTCTTTTAGAGACACGATTTTATAGAGTCACGATATCACCATTGAAGAATTTTACATGCTCTATATTCAAAGGAGAAGATAAAACGTCTTGTAGCATCTGAGGATCATGGAGATGGTGTCATTATTCATGTTGGTCGTTCAAGGGGTAAATCAAAATTTAATTTCAAATTTTGTAATTATTGCAAGAAAATGGACACTTGGTAAGTGATTATTATGAATTATAGAATAAATCAAAATTAACTGCAAATTAACAATCAGAAACTCCAAGAGAAGCAAGTATTGCAGAAAATCTTAGTAGTGATGGAGAGCTTCTATTTATGTCTGATTACAACTCCGAACCTAATGAGACTTGATTTTGGATACAGCTTGCATTTTTCATATGCCATCCAATCGAAAATTATTTTCAACATATGAAGAAGTTTCAAAAGGTGCTATGACAACCATCAATAACACACCTTGTCTTATAACTAGTATTGGTCGGGTCAAAATAAAGATGTTTGATGTGATAGGTAGAATGCTTGATGTAGTGAGATACATTCCAGATTTGAAGAAAAATCTCATCTCATTAGGTGCTCTTGATTCAAATGGATACATGTATACTATTGAAGGTGAAGTCCTGAAGGTTATCAAAGGAGCACGTGCTGTGTTAATGGAACATAAAAAAATCACATTTATATATTTTATAGGGTGATACAAAATCTTTGAGTAATCGGCATATTTTAAAAACTCATCTGGATTTAGAATTGGCTTCTGTATCATCGAAATCTAATTTGAGGTCTTCGTTTAAGAAAAGATCTGAGCTGAATTTCGAAAAAAATAGGTTAATCCATCTTAACCATTATCGACGATGTCATTTTATTCAATTATTAGAAATAGATTTTTGGCCATAATGTCCCACATAGGTACAATTATACTGATTTTGTTGATGGTTTGAATACGATTAAGGGTACTGATTCCAGTGAAGATCCTTCTTTTGATGCATTCAGTTGTGATTTTGTTACAGGGCTTGTTTCAATATTTTTTGGTGGTCATTAGATCACTTTGCCCTAATTATAGTAGCATGGTGGGTAATATTTCCACTTAGAATTGTTGATGGAGAATTGTTTGTGTTTTTCATTGAAAATTTTAAGTTTTTTCATAGTAGTGAAATTTGTCTCCAGGTGGAGAATTTTTTGAAGTTTTGTTCATTGCAGTGAAATTCGTGTCAAAGTGGAGATTGTTAGAATTTGGATGTGACCCAAAATTTTTGTTGAAAATAATTGAGAATTCTAATTAAAGTGCACATTAATTAAAATCATATTTGGAATGTAATTGTGAAATTCTATTCGTGTTTTCTTGGCAAATTTTAATTGAAATTTTACTTGGAAGTCCATTGGGAGTAGAATTTGTGATGGACCTGAAGAAAACTTTGGAATGAAGAAAAAATCATTGAAAGAAGTTTGTATCGGAAACAAGGCGCCTAGGCGCCACAGTTGTAAATATTAACAGCAAGGCCGACGTAGTGGCGCCACCTGTTTTACTCTCTTTGTTGTTTTGGTTTCTTTTTCCATTTTGGATTTCGTTTTTTGACATTCTACTTCATCTATAACTCTACTATAAGGGTTTGGACGTCCCCTAATTGTTTCCTATATATAGCTGACTCTTTATTGTATTTTAGAACAAGTTAGAAGTTAGACAAATCATAAACATATAATCTTGGTATTCTTTCTCCATATTATAATAATCTCTAATTTCTACAAATTATTTTATTCTTGTATTCTTGCGATTCTTTAATTCATATTGTGGCTATAATCTCTTATATTTTCATAACAAACTGCTATTAATGTATTCCATTTTAGATTAATCTATGTGTATGTGTATACCTATGTACACATAGCATGACCCTTCCATTTTTTCATAACAAAAACCATACCATATAGCTGCGGCACATGCATCTATAAAATGACTCTCTACGTGTCACTCTCTTTAACCTAGGCGAAGACGGCTCAACCTTTATACAAGTGAGTCGATTGCTCAAGTCCTCATATTTAAATAAGACCTAAGTAAATTTAATTATATATGACCTGCTCATCCTATCTAGGGCAACAAAAAGACCAATCAAGTCATTATGTCTGTGAATTGCTTTTGTGTAAAATAATTAGATAGAGACAACAAGACATTACTTAGAAGTGTTAATTATTGGTGATACATCTGATTAGAAGTAGCAAAATGATTTAATGATTCCTAATTAATAGGTAACATATATATGTTCTTTAAATCGGAATATCTTTGTTGCAATTTTCTGTTGATTTGCAAATATAAGTCAATATTTGTCATAATTATGTCTAGATGACAATCTTAAGCATGAATTAAAAAGGTTAAAAGTAGAGGGAAAAGAAACTAATTTAACTCAATCAATCAATCAGCTAACCAATAGTCAAATACTTGGTGGAAATTTTTATGTTTTATTGACGAATATTGTGAAGCTAAAAAATTGCCATGGTCGTGTGACGTGGTATCATGTAGATTCACTAATATAACGTGCTTGGTTAAATTATGAGTGGTATCATCAAATTTGATCAAGATCAAGTCTAATTAGTACACTAGAAAGGTTACAACACATACAAATAAATACTCTCAAGCTCACTCTACTCGAAGATCACAAAAGAGCATAACAAATATGGAATTTAGGCCGCAATCAAACTCTTATTGAGACATTTCAACATGTAGGGATGACAATTGAACAGAACGGGTTTGGCCATATTACCATCCTCACCTTGTCGGGGATTTTCGAGAGGTAGATAGGGATTGAAAAAAAAAATCTCAATTTATCATCCCATTCAATCATTTTCTATTTTTTGAATAATATTTTCTTATTTTTCTGAAATACAACCTAAGTTTGAGAAATAAAAAATAAAAAGATTCAAGTGACTTTGGAGAACTCGAAGCTAGGACTATGTTCTCCATCCGTGTCCCGTTCACTATTCAGTGATGGACAATTTAGGACAGGTCGACGAAGAAGAATTTTGTCTATTCCTAAGAACACGACACCTCAAGTTAGAGGAACTCGAAGAAGATAAACAAAGAAGCCAGCATGACGTGCATACAGAAGCCAACAAGGCGTGCATGACGCGCAGACTTTGATTACATAGCATGTCACAAGAGTGATATGAATAATAATTTTATGTTCCTAAAATGTCAGACATGTATTTGATTAAATGTAAATTCCATATGTTAAGAACCACAAGATAATTATTCATCTTTACCGAGATTCGAGTAGAGACAATTATAAATAATAATAATAATAAAGATTCGAGTAGAAACCAATTCACTTGAGTGAGACAGAGGGGAGTGGAATTTCGTTTTCTAATAATAATAATAAGTTAAATTTTATCTTATTTCAACTTTTCTAGAAGAAGTCAATTACCTAATTGAATTCTAAAGACGGTTCAACCAACTCTAAATAAATCTATGTATCTGTTTATTTTTAAGAGAATCGAAGTTGAGCAAATATTAGAAGACTTCTTTTCTATTATATTAAATTTGCGCATCGAGGATTTATTTTCCCAAATATTTGAACTATAGTCATTAAGATAAGTATTATTATTATTATTTATTTATTTATTTATTTGTAATCTCTACTGTACGATTATATTTTCTAACATGATAGTAATCGCATGTGGCAATTTGTGAAGAAAGGTTGCAAGTGGTGCATTTGGGTTGACTTCAAGAATTGGTAGGGGTAGGGTCGAGTAATTCGATTCGGATTTATTGAGAATCAAATGGATTTGGTTCTCACTGAAAGTTATGGAAGTAAAACCATCGATTTTATTTGCCAAAAAGAACCGGATCGGATCAGGACCAATCGACTGAAATTAGTTCTTATCCTCCTTCCAATTCTTATATGCTTTAAAAATAAATAGTAATCTGTAAATTGTGTAACTTTAATTTATTTTCACGCCTTTTCATTTAGGCGACAAAATTGTTGATTGTTCACAATATATATTAATTCATGCAAATTCATTATGAATCGTGATTTAGTAGACTAAAATTGAATCCAAATTCAGTTTTAGAGTTAGAATAGAGAAGTGAATAATATTATCTACTACAAGTGGTATTAGAGCACCATATTAAGTGTCACAATCTGATAGACTCAATTAAAGCTGGAGTTATGTAATTCATTTAATTGTGTTTATCATTTAATGTCACTTAGGTGTCACACGTTGTAACACCAGTGATATTAAATAACATAATTTTAGAAATTGGATTAGAATTATTGGTTCTTGATTTTAAGATCAATAAGTGGCCCAATTTCAACCGGAACCCAATCGATTAGTTTGGTCCGGTACGAGTGGTTCTAGATAAAAATGCTGGCCCGATTCACACTTTTTCCTAGAAAAAAATATGGGAAAATTACACAAAATCATACCTTTAAACTTTTAAATACAAATATAAGGTATAAAACTATTTTTTACAAAAAACAGGAGGAAAATTAAATATATAATAATTATAAAATTAAATTTATTAT
>CAIGRF010216994.1:0-15661 GCA_903798235.1 Fraxinus ornus
AGAGAGAGAGAGAGAGAGTACCCTCTTGATGTAGAAACATGGAGTCAATTAGGAACGCAAAACCTTGAGATGTTCATTCATTTGTCTTCTTCTGTTCCTCTCCACAGCTATGTGAGCCATGGTTCTGGATGAAACAAGAGAAACGGCTTATGAGTTTGTTCCTTTGTTTTCTCTCTATTGCACACAAACACTCAGTCTGTTTCTCTCGTTATATATAGGACTGCACACTACAAAATATCTACATATAGAAGGCTATCTCTGTATATTCGTCGACTAGGGTTTTCATTTAATGCTGTGCGTTACACTCTCGTGAGGATAACTAGGTTTACTCTTTTACTTCTCCTTTCTCTCTCTCTAGACATCCGTCCCTTTCTCTTTCTACATATGTCTATTTTGTGTGTATATATTATGTCTCACGTTTATGTTCTTGGAACAATTACGTTCCGTGCGTACAGATAAAAGAGAAAGGGTAAGTCTCATGCACAATACCTGCTCCTTCTGCTTCTCTTCATGCATGCCCCGCTCGATTCTTCATCAATCCAATTGAATCTGTATACACACACACTTGAGGTTCATCTTGATATAATGAAAAACTCAATTTCTTATATGATAATTCGTTGAGAATACCCAATCTTGGAATTCGATTTTTCATTTGAGCTTTAATTAGACTTATCTAATTGCTCGTTTATTGTTTTTGGATGTTCATTGATATAATTTTCTGCAGTAGTATAGAAATTAATAAACTATTCATATTTTTTTTTGTTAATGCATAAAACATAAATTAATATATAGTTTATCATCTCGTTCATAGTTTAATGTCCCAGTTTGGTAAGAATTAAAATCAGATTTTTTAATAAATTTTAATAAAAGTTTATGAAATGTGTAATTGAAAAGTTTTGAATCCCAAGAAATATTTGATTAAAATTAATTGTTGACTTTGATTTAAATTAAAATATAAATTTTAATCATTACCCAACCGAAGCAATATATCCTTGGTCATTTGGTCTCATAGTTTCTTAATATTGAACAGAGGTTCTAATTATGTATATGGGTTTGATCTCCTGCTCCACGTCAATGTGATCAATGTGGACAGGAGATCAGATCTGATTATGTATAATTTTAAGTTTTCACGTTAGAACCACCAAAAAGTTACCATAAACAAGTTGAATGGTCAAAGACAAAGTTGAAGACAGTGCTCAACCTTCAGAAAGGAAACTGCACATGATCACAGAAAAGTAACATGTTGCAGTTTGGTGTTATTATTTATAAACAGTTAACAGCATTGACTAAATAATTTTTCACATTGTATCTGTTTGATAGAAATTCTATAGAATCAATGTAGTTTGCGATTTTTGATGTATATTCTTGTCTCATTTACAATAATTCTAGTGAATTGCTGAATTTCTATACTTCAGCAGCCTTCCTGATCTTCGATCCTGCATTAAAGAATATATATTAGCAAAGTTTAGAACGATAACTGAAATAAAACTGCATTTTACAAGGAAATTTAAGGGAATAAACATTGAACAGTAATTCCCTGCAAGAACACGTTAACCTCGTGAGTGAGGCAAAACAAAATGTTTATATTGTGTATATTGTCACCGCATCTAGCAAATATCTGATCAGAATTAATATTATAACATATGTCTTGAACTTTTTCCCAAAACCATAAATTAGCTATCGTGAGGTACTAATTTTGTGGAATAATAACATTGTCCACTCGTGCATAACATTTCTCTAAAATCCAACACAACTATGACAAACCAGTCCATTACATGATTGATGCCAAATGGAATGGTCATGCTTTCTATTTGTATGGACAATCCGCATTCTATTGCCTTGTTTTCATGGGTGGACAAGGAATAATCGTTGATTTGCATCTGACTCAAAAGAGAATTTCTTCAAGTGATGTGCGATTCCCTTAGGTTTCCCAAATAGAATTGGATAACTTGTATCCATGAGGATCTGTTATGTCACTAATGCATCATAGATGATCTTTTACCTCTTGCCCACCCTCCCAGGAAGAAAAGAAAGTGTTTGGTTGAGAGTCAACCCTTATCCAATGAGTCGTGAGTTTTCTAAACATTGCCATCACAAAACATGTCATCTTCACAAAAGGGCACGAGTCTAGTAACACCAGGCACTGGACTCAATTATTTGCATGCTAAACTACACCAAAAAAGAGCACACCTTAAAAAAAAAACTAAAACTAAAAATAAAAATAAAAATAAAAACACAATAAATCATTTTTTACTCTTTTAACTCTTAGCCAAAGTCAGTATTTATTTGTATTAGAAGTTTTCTTCAGATTATTTGATCTCTAAGCCAATTCCATAGATAGTATTGCATGGATAGGAGCACAATGCACGTCTCCCAGGAACTACAACATAAAAAAAAATATGTAGTAATGGTGACAATCCACAAAAAATGGGAAGAATATATATTGAGGCGTCGTAATTATGTTTACCAATACAACTGACATGGACATAGATGATAAATTTGATCCTCATATGCATAGGCGGAAGGAGGTGGGGTATCGTGGACCCACCAATTTTTTATCTTTCTTTTTTCTTTTATTATTATTATTATTATTGAAAAAAATCATATAAAAGGATATAATTCTATATATTTGGCCATTGCCTTCTAGTTTAGTTTCGGGAATCAAATGTTGGCGGTTGTCACTTGTTGTTAGTGGCAATGGTGAGGGTTCTGCAATCGTTGAGGAAGCTTGTTTGGGCTCCATTAAAATGTATTTTAGAATAATGATTTTTTTGAGAACTAGTAATTCAAAAAGAAGAAAAAGTTTTGAATTTACGTGTAATATTATTTTATTGAAGAATATGTGGGTGAAAAAAAATGCATTAAAATTAATATATGGAGTCCATGGAGCGAGGCGTTTAAGAGAAATAAATTTTATCGAAATTTGGAGGGAGCTATGATGAAAAGCTCAATGTTATTGTTCATTCCGCTAATGACAAGGTAATTTGGATTATAGAAGTTTGGATTTGTTTGTATTTTGTGTTGCTTAAAATGTTTGGAGTTGTAGCTTCAACTTGAGGAGGGCAAGAGCTATTTATTGTTGGTAGCATTCATTATTTGGAAAATCACAATTAAGGTACAATAGAAAAATCAAATTAATAGTTTTGAGGAACAAAAAATGGTTAAGAGTATTGAATAGATTCTAATATTGGGCATTATTTCTTATTTCGTTTAGAGAATCTTTAAATATATTTTTTTCTTCGTGCCGTTGAATCTTTCTCATTTTTTAGCAACATTTTGATTTTACATAGCTCAAACTTATTTTGTTTAGAGAATTATTACAAATTGAACATAAGTAAACTTAATTATTAAATTGGGAAAGCTCCCTATCAAATCATTTGCTGTTAACTTATCTAGTTATATAAGTTAACTGAATAATTAAGTTTACTTATGTTCAATTTCAAATTCTAGTTAACTTAATTATCTAGTTATAAGTAAACTTTCTGACTTCAAGCTTGGCCAAACATGCTCAAACTCACTTTGGCCCACTATCATAATAAACGAGAAATTCTTGTATACAACAAAAAGCAATGAATTATTGTACAAATTTTCGTAAAATGGATGCTATTTTGAAGATTCAACTCAGCAATTCTTTACCAGGAATAGTTTTGTATATAGTGATTTGGATGAACAGGGGACGAAGAAAGGGCAACCATTAATGTGTGTGATATTCAAGCTTTTCAAAGTACTCTTGTTATTGGCAGCTCCAAGTGAGCCCAAGTAAAGACCCTGAGAAAGTAGAACAATCTCATAAGTTAAAAATTAGATTCACCAGCTCAAGAGTAATTACCTCTTCAATTTTGCATGGAATATTATCCTCTTTAATAATTTTTATTGCTTGCATAACTTGCAGCAATGCTGCAATGTGATCCTTGTAGATGGTATCATTCATTGTTAATGCGGAAAACTTCTATATCTTTATAATCTTTCCAGATGGTATTGACGCTACATAAACCAATAACCTGTACATACAAGACGATATTAAGAACCAGAAATAAATCGAAAATTATCAAACATTCCAAATTCAGGGCACACACAAACTAAAACTTTTAGCAACTATAACATACAATTCCTCCTTCCACAACACAGAGATACAACTATGGAATTCTAACCATCTGGTTTATGTTAAGATAGGACTATAATTCTGATTATGCCTTCAAATCAAAAGGTCGAATTTTTTTTTTTTTTTAAATCTTATTAATTTGAAGTCAACGAATGCATAATCACAAAATGCAGTTCAGCCTAAATACTCTGAATTATTACATCTGTTTCTTGCCTTTAGCATCATTATCAGTAGAGAGTAACAAGAGAATTATTTATGATATCCCACAATTATCATAGCAGATGATTATAAGACCATTATACGTAACATCAAGTTTTGAGATATAATTCGGTTATTATATTATTAAATGCATTCCAATTCACAACAAATACTAAAATCATACAAACAAGCCCTCACCATAAAATCGCCAAAACGAGGTAGAAAATGGAGTATTTCATCGGTCCCAATTTCCATTTCATAAGAAAAAATCAAATAAATCATCAACAAGAAATAATTTCCCAAAGAATGACGCTATAACTTTTCAAAATGAATCTTTCACGTACTTGAATAAATTAAAATTCAAGGCATATAAACATAATTGCCACTAAAATACTTGAAAATGTCATCAAATAGAGAAAATAAAAATAACTAAAACATAACAATATTGACAATTCCATCCCTACGGAAAGGAAAAGCTATAAAAGAAAAAAAGAACGAAAGATCAAAAGATGATAAAATAATTGCATACCCAACTATGGTTCAAACCATATCGGGACATTTAGTCCCGGTAAATACCATGCGGCCGCAAGGAACAAATTTTTTTTTTATTTTTTTTTTTTTATTTTTAAATCCCGTTTCTTCATTCCGACATTTATTTGTTTTGAACAATAATCATTTTCTAACATCAGGTTGGTGTAGCAAAAAGTGGATCTCCTTTACTGACGACGATTAGAAGCAGAACATATAAATTCTTAGCCTAAGACCTCAAATTGGGCTACTTGGTGGACCGGTTGATGGCAAATTATGCAAGCTGAATGATAATATATTTTGCATACTAAAGGAGGCCATATTCTGCAAGCTGGAGAAGTGTGGATTCTGCTTTGTGGTTCATGGTAAGTTGCTTAACCATTTTTTTTCATCACTGGGAAGTTTTACAAGGTAGTTATGATCAATTAAATCCTTTCGATCACTGTTTGACATAACTACAGTCAAGGCAGCTTGTGCAGCTGCTACAAGATAAGACTACGTAACTTTTGCTGAAATTATATTTAGTTTATTTTTTAAAGATTGAGATTAATGATATGATTGCTATGTTTTTTATATGCTTCATCTATCATTATTGTTGATTGTCTTGTTACAGTGTAGAAATTATTGCTTGCTCTCAAATAGGTTAGTGTTTCGGATTGGGGATAAGCTGGAGTATTAATAATTGATACCAATTCCAATAGTACGTTTTGTATGATTAATGACCGAATCAGTCAGAGTAATACAAGTCTGTTGAAATGGGCTAGATCAATTGATAGGTACCTGATGAATTGAACGAATTGGCTGCTGAAATGAAGAACTCGTCACCTGCTGGTAATCTGCTCAACCACGGACTGATGCTATGAAATGGATATGTGGATGTCAATAGAGCTGGAATTAGCACTAGAATGTAGGGAATTTCAGTAACTCAGCTGTGTATCAGTAATTGCTTGTAGAATAGAAGAATGTAAACCCAGAAATGTAATTGTTATTCAATGAAAGTGGAAATGAAATGAACAATTTTCCTGGGTAATTCGAGAGACCTGAGAGCTCTCCTAACAGCTTCTAGATGCTTCAAAATATGTCGTAACCCCTATTCTAATTTCCCCAATTTACATTTATTCTCCCCTTCCCCTGACTAAAGTTACCAAAATGACCCTGACTCACAATATCAAAGTAATAACACAAAAATAACAACAAAGTAGCAACCAACAACAAGCACGGAATTAATTGCCCTGCCCTGTCACTTCTCCCTTCTTCTTTCTCGTATACGTGAACTTAATAGGGGGTCTATCATTACCCCCTTCCTCGAAAACCACCTTTTCCTCAAGGTGAAACTCTGGAAACTGCAATTTGATGTTGTCATAAGGCTTCCATGTTGCTTCAAACTCAGGGGAATCTTTCCATTTATCAGAACCTCTAACCTGGACCTGGCAATCGAATTGGAACAAACCTGTAACACTGCTTCTGGCTCCACTATGAACTGGCCATTTTCAGCTATCTGTGATGGTAAATTGTTGATGGTCTGAACGAAGCCAATTGCCCTTCTCAACTAAGATACATGGAAAATCGGATGGATGGCGGCCCCCGATGGTAACTTCAGTTTATAGGCTACTTGTCCCACCCTTTCTATAACCTCAAACGACCGTAGTAGCGAGGAGAAAGTTTTGTAGGTATTCTAGTGGCTACAGATTGTTGGCGATACGGTTTCAGTTTGAGATATACCAACTCTCAGTCCCCAAACTGTATATCTCGACGTTTACCGTCGTCAGCCTGCTTTATTTGCTGTTGAGCTCGTCGAAGGTATGACTTCAGTTGCTGTATAACCTCATCCCGATCGAGTATGACTGCTAGACAGATGAAACAACTGTAACCCCTTTTTCAAACGGCAACACAGAAGGCGGTTCATGCCCTACACAATCTGAAAATGAGTATGTTTAGAGGCCGTATGGAAGGAAGTGTTGTACCAAAACTCCACCCAAGGCAGCCATAGACTCCATGAACGAGGCTTACCGGAGACAAAGCACCTTAAGTATGTCTCTAAACACCGATTTACCACCTCGGTTTGGCCATCTGTTTGCGAGTGATAAGAAGAACTCCGCTTTAGCATTGTTCCCTGTGCTTTGAACAATGATCTCCCGAGTAAACACCCATGCTACAATATGGGCAGTGAAAGGGTATTTGAGGCAGATGAAATGGTTATACTTGCTTAATCGATCTACAACTACCAATATCGCGTCCCACCCGTCTGACTTTGGTAGTCCTTCCACAAAATCTATTGAAATGTCTGCCAACACTATGTCTGGAATTGGAAGGGGTTGTAGTTTACCTTGCGGGGACAAAGCCATATATTTATTTTGTTGACAAACTGCGCAACGAAACACATAATCTAGAATATCTCTTTTCATACCCTTCTAATACACCTCTCGGGCTATCCTTTGGTATGTTTTAAGAAAACCAGAATGTCCTCTGACACTGGAATCGTGATATTCCTTCAACATGAGCTCCAGAAATTGAGAAGATTGGGGGAGTACTAGCCTGCCTTTGTAGAACAAATTTTCCGCCAACAGTGAATTTTAGACAGGTTAATATTTGTCCCAGTTCCTCATCCTTTGCCACTACTTCCTTAATTTCCTCTAGTTGTAACACTCTGTGCGTTGATAAGGTTAACACATGTAAAGTCGGTTCAATTCAGGGCAGGGCATCTGCCGCTCAATTATCTATGCCCGCACGGTACTGAATTTCGAAATCAAAACCAAGCAACTTAGTTACCTACATTTGATGATCCTTACTAACTAGGCACTGCTCAAGAAGAAACTTTAGGCTCCGTTGGTCAATCCTGACTACAAAGTGTCGACCGGACAAGTAATGACGCCATTTTTGTATGGTGAACACTATGGCCATCAACTCGCGCTCATAGACTGACTTTTGTCGAGCTGTTCTCAGTAATAGTTGACTGAAATATGCGATGGGGTGACGATTCTGCATCAACACTGCCCCCAAACCATGGCCCGAAGCGTCTGTTTCTACCATAAAAGTCTGGGAAAAGTTAAGCAGTGCTAATGCCCGAACTTGAGTCATCGCTATTTTCAATTCACTAAAAGCTGCCTCTGCCTTTTCACTCCAAATGAACCCATCTTTCTTAAGGAGTTCCATCAACGGCCAGGCGATCTTAGCATAACCAGCCACTAATCGACGGTAATACCCAGTGAGACCCAAGAATCCACGTAACTCCTTCAGATTTCTGGGTCTAGGCCACTTACACATTGCCTCAATATTAGACATATCCACAACCACCCCTTACTTGATATGATGTGCATCAGATATTCCAATTGCGGTTAATCGAAAGAGCATTTTTTTCATTAGCAACAACTGGTGCTTCTGTAAACATCCCAATACAATCTCTAAATGGCGATGGTGGTCCTCCAATGAAGCACTATAAATCAATATGTCGTCAAAAAACACCAAAACAAATTTTTTAACAAACACTTCATTCATCATACTCTGAAACGTAGCCGGTGCGTTAGTTAACCCGAAGGACATAAGCAAAAATTCATAATGCCCTTCGTGAGTTCTAAATGCAGTTTTTGGCACATCTTCCGCCCTCATTCAAATTTGATGATACCTCGACTTCAAGTCCAGCTTCGAAAAAATCACTGCCCCATACAATTCATCCAACAACTCATCTATCACCGGAATCAGAAATCGATCTAGAATTGTAATTTTATTGAGGGCTTGATAATCCCACAAAACGTCCAAGTCCCATCCTTCTTTTTCACCAACAATATGGGCTCGAAAAAGGACTACAACTCGGCTGAATAATTCCTGCAGCGAACATTTCTCGGACCAGCCGTTCAATCTCATTTTTCTTAAAATGTGGGTAGCGTTATAGCCTGACATTCATGGGGGTCGATCCTGCCTATAGTACAATCGTATGATCACGACCTCGAGGTGGGTAGTAGGTTCGGCCGCTCAAAAACCCTACTATATCTCTGTAGCACCTCTCCGATTGAAAAATGAAGCTTAGTCCCGCTTTTATTTACCTCCAATTCCAAATCACTCAGCTCTATCAAGATCCCCTGATCACCATCCTTGAAGGATTTTACCATAGATATAATGGAAACATGCGTCTTCTGTAAACTTGAATCCCCTTGCAGAAAATGGTCTCCTCACCTACTTCGAATTTCATCGTTAAGCTTCCCCAAATTCACTTGCATTTTTCCCAGAGTGCCCAGCCACTTCATTCCCAGAATTACATTAGTATAGCCCAATTGGTATGGTATAAAATTTTCTATTACATCAATCCCAGGCAAAGAGAGGAGTACACCTTTACAAATGCCCCCCCCACTTTACTGACCTTCCATCACCTATGGTCACCCCATAACCAATTTTATTCGTCGTGGGTAGGCTCAACTAATTTGCCAATTCTGCCGCAATAAAATTGTAGGTAGCTCCACAATCGATCAATCCCCTTGCAGAAAATGGTCTCCTCACCTACTTGGAATTTCATCGTCAAGCATCCCCAATGCACTTGCATTTTTCCTAGAGTGCCCAGCCACTTCATTCCCAGAATTACATCAGTACAGCCCAATTGGAATGGTAGAAAATCTTCTATTACATCAATCCTATGCAAAGAGAGGAGTACTCCTTTACAAATGCTCTCCCCTTTTACTGACCTTCCATTACCTATGGTCACCCTGTAACTAATCGTAGTCGTGGTGGGTAGGCTCAACTGATTTGCCAATTTTACCGCAATAAAATTGTGGGTAGCTCCACAATCGATCAATACTACCATAGGATGCCCCAAAATGGACCTGCTTAATTTCATGGTTTTGGGAGTGCTCAACCCCACTACTGAATTCAAGGACAGCTCCACAACATCACCTCTTTTAATTCTCTCATCTTCTTCCAACACATCATCCACTTTCTCCTCGTCTAGCTCTTGCACTACCAATATCTGGAGTTCTTTGTTTTTACAACTGACCCGACCTAAATTTCTCATCACAACGATAACATAATCCTCTCTCTTTCTTCAACTGTAGTCCGGTGTCCGTGAGTCTCTTGAATGGAGCCACTCTTTTGGCGGTTGTCGTCACTCACCCCACCATCGAAGGCTTCGGTGAGTTCGAAGTGTAGGGAGGAATTTGAGAATTAGGTAGGTTATGGGAAGTTATAATTGAAGAAGGTTTAAATGGGCTAAAATAAGAAACCTAGCCAGTAGGATTAGTCCACCCTTTAGTTGGGCTTGCTGCAAAATATCATTTCTCTCATCAACCCATTGGGCCAATTCCATTATATGGTCTAGCCCACGTGGCTTTAACATCCTTACTTCAGCTCGAATTAGGAGTTTCAGCCCATTGAAGAAATTACTCTCCAGACTTCCTCACTGACGATCACCAATGGAGTGGCAAGCACCTCAAATCTTCATCGGTATTCGCGAACAGATCCTTCTTGTCGCAATGCCAGAAATTTCTCTAGATTCGTTCCCTCCTGAGATGGCCGAAATTGTTCCAACAATAATGACATCTAATCTTCCCATCTTTGCACCGACTGTCTACTGTCCTCCCATTGATACCACGCTAATGCCTCGCCTTTGAAGCAAATAGCAGTCTCTTCCACTTTCTCCCAGTTGGCGAATCGATTCACAGTGAAATATCGCTCCGCCCAAAAAATCCATTAGTCCGGATTCTTACCATCAAATACTGGCATCTCCAACCTCCTTATGCGATTTACTGTTCACGACAGTTTATCACGCCTCCCTTCTTCTTTCTCGTATATGTGAACTTAATAGGGGGTCTATCATTTTCTTTATTTTAATTTACTACATAATATTTTTTGAAGTTTTATTTAAGTACCCCACAAGATTCCAATCCAAGTAGGGATAACAATTTTTTTTTCCTTAAATTTGATATCCTTGGAGGACTTGTCTCGAACGGCAAACTGGACGAAAATTCTCACGTAATTGGCTATATACTAAAGGAAAAAGATGGTCCTCGCTCCCTTTAACAAAATTTGAATCGAAGTTTCTGATTCAAATTGGACTTTATAAGGCATAAACGTTTCTCTCATATGTGGTCTAATAGTTCTAGTGCCTAAATTGATAACGTTGTGGATTCATTTGATCATTTGCTGTTAAGTTTTTGATGATATATGTTCACTAGAGATTGCAAGAATTATAAGTTTTAAATGTCTTTCAATTAGTTTTTTATGGAACGGCATATAATATATTAGAGTGGTTCACTATTAAAAAATGGCTTTTCACCAACGAATCTGATCAGATCCGTTGGTAATTAGAAACGGATTATCCATTGGTAAACGTAATCCACTTTTAACTACGATATTCAGCAACAGAATTTTCATTGGTAACAGTGATATCTCTTTACCAACGGATATTCCGTACGTCATGTAGTCGTTTAACATTTGGATGTTTCACCTACGGATTTTTTCGTAGGTGAAGAACCAATAATCACCAACGGACTACATCCGTTGGTAATCAGAAGAAGATTATCCGTTGGTAAAAGTAATCCACTTTTAACTACAGTAATCAATAACAGAATTTTCGTTGATAACGATGATATCTCTTTTCCAACGGATATTTCGTGTCTCGTGTAGTTGTATAATATTTGGATATTCCGTAGGTGACATTGGTAATCAAAAACGGATTATCCATTGATAAAAGTAATTCACTTTTAACTACAATAATTTGCTACAGAATTTTAGTTGGTAACGGTGAAATCTTATACATTATCCCACATCGAATATCAATAGAAAACTAGAAGATGATCTATTCTTTAAAAAGGAACATCATGATGGAAGAAGTCACTATTATGCTTGCTAGTAAAAACAAGTGGGCCTCAAGTTAGTTTAAAATCTTTTAAAGAACATAAAATCATTTTATTTGAAAAAATCGAATCTGGATATTCCGTTGGCAATAATTTGAAACATGAAGACTTCTAAAGGAAAAATCATTAAGGAACATGAAGATTTTTTACCAATGGATATTCCGTAGGCAATTACAAGATTTTTTAATAACGAAAATGCCGTTGGCAATAAAAGACTTTTACCAATGGTAATTCTATTGGAAATGACAAGGTTTTTACCAACGAAAATTCCGTTGGTAAATGGAAATATGTTTACCCACGGAACTTCAGTCAGTAAAAGTAATACACTATCAGACACCCTCAAATTAGCAACGGATTTTCAGTTGGTCTTTTTCCATTGGTGAAGATTATTAACGACGGATATCGTGACTTCAAACACAGATATTCCGTGCCTAAAACCATGTTTTTTTGTAGTGATTGCTAGGATTTGAAAAATTAATCTTGCTACATGTACATTAAGATTTATATAATTATTTACAAAATACTTTATTTCATTCCACAATTTGCCAATTTAAAATATAATTAAATTTTTCATTCAATCTTTTCCTTCCACGTGGTTGTGAGCATATTTTAATCGAGGTGAGATTAAGGTCTTTTGTTTTTATAATAATATTAAGGAATTGGGCAAAGGGAAAAAAATACGTAATGGAGTGGTTGATAGAAATGATTGTTTTGAACCAGCGTGTTGCCATATCTAGACCCAAGTTATAAATGCGTGCCCTGAATATGTGGGCCCAACCTATAATTACATAAAAACAGGTGTTTAAAGATTGATTTTTAAAAATAAGATCTAAAGTTTATTTATTAAAAAATCAGGTACCATATTAAAATTCTAATTGATAACCTAATTTATCTCTCTCTCTCTCTCTCTCTCTCTCTCTCTCTCTCTCTCTCTCTCTCTCTCTCCCCTTCCCTCCTTTTCTTGGACTTTTCCTAAATGTGTTCCTCTACTTCATTAAATCTTGGTCATGATTTAAAACCGACCCATTTTTTGCCTCCACGTGTTTCCAATAGAAGCTCTACCAAATTCAAGTTTACAGCTCTCTATTACACATGAGAAAACCCAACAGAGACAATACTGCAGAAACTTAATCCCCAAGTCTCTTTATTTGCTTCGAGTTGAGTCAAAATCCGAACTTCTAGCATGATGTTTATACTGGATTTGGTGATAGTTTCAATCTTATGGTTCTGAGGAACTCTTAATATTAAAATGCACACAAAATATTCAAATAAATATCAACTCAGAATCTATGCAAAAGAATATTGGATCTATTGGAAAATTGGTTTTTATTAGTTGGTTTGACCAACTTTTGATCAATTATTTTAGTGGGTCCCGTTAGTTGGACAAAATATTTCTTTTGCCGACTGTGTTCTACTCCATGAAAAGATTAATGTAATATATTTATTTTCTCAANACTTTTAAACTTGAAACCTGATTACTTAAAACCTGATCCATGAATATTTCCCATAAATATGTGTCCTAAATGTATGGGTCCAAGTTTGCCCATAATGTTGCTTAGTTAATTTATTTTTTAAATTCCTTTGCCTTTTTTAAATTAGGAAAATATGTTGGCTATAAATCAACCCCAGTACAATGTTGTAAATTGTATTGGAACTAATTGATAAAAATCCTCTTTGAGATCCATTATAATGAGTTTTTGAGGATAATGTATTTCGAAATAGTGATTTTTTAAATGTGTGGTTAAAAAGGAAAAAAATAGAGTTTTAATATTATTTATTGGAGAATGTATAGTCAAAATGAGAAGAGAGAAAAATGTATTAAATTATAATAGAGACTAAGCAACGGTTGAAAGTATCTCCGGAAGATTTTCTTTTCATAAAAAGCATTTTATGTATAATAGGGACCATTTTTAATTTTAGAGATTCAGTTTTTTATATATTCTAATAATATTCTCTATTTTGACTCTTCCATCTTCTTTTCAAAAATATTTGTTGATTTCTCATCTTTTATTTAACATATTTTATATATCAATTGCCTATCAATTCACTTGTGATTTGAATAATTTAATAAGTAGAGTATTGAAATTATTAGATTATTAAATAAATAATTAAAAAATAAAAATGGAGAATCTCAAAAAACATAATTTTAAACATTGACTATCTAAAATCGAAAATCTTGTATTTAGAGTTTTTGGGATATGCTTTAATTAGAGTATTTTTTGGCTAAGCTGAAAAAAGAAATAATAATATTGTTATTTATAGACAGCAAGTGCAATAAACATTTTATGTGGCAACTTATCATTTAATATATTAGTTTATTATTAGAGGCAATTGAATTACAGAAAAGTAATGCTTAGAATGATTCACTAATTATGAAGAGCATTACTTAGGAAATAAAATGTACTTTTAATTTAAGCTCTCTTTTGCCAAATAAAATTTTTAAAATAATTTCATAATAAAAAAAAAATATTTTTTGAAGAAGTTACTCATTCTATTTTTAAAGAATAAAGCACAATTACAAAAGTAAGTCATCGATGAATAGTTAATTGAGTGAGTTGAGTTTACAAAGATTAAAACAGGCTAGACTATGAATGTTTATAAATTTAATTTTTTTATGATTTCGATTTTTTGAGAGAGATTTTCTTAAATGTGATTTTTCAGAAAATATGTGATTAAAAAAATATAAAAAAAATTAGATTTTACATGTAAAATTATTTTATTTAAAATATATAAAGTTGAAAATGCATTTGTGGAAATAGATCTTGAAAATATCAATATGTGCTGAACGCCAACTTTGACCAACCATCATTTCTAAAATGCCATTGTTAGATGGGTTAATCCATTTGTACATAATGGTTTGTACTTAATGGATTACCCCATCTCACATAATTGGCGGATTGCGTGTATTTAAAAATTTCGACAATGTGGTACACATCCTCATTGTGAGTAGTGGGTAAAAGATTTGGTAAAAAAATTCGATTCATGTAGCATGATCCTTGTTAGATATCCTTAAATAGACCCTGCAATCTCACTTGGAATTGCAATACAAATTACATACCAATGGCTTCTTTTTTCAACTACTATGTTTTTTTCTTTGCCATTCTTTTATCTACTTCCTCTGCTCAAAATGGCCTAATCCTTCCCATTAGAAAGGGCGCCAATACCTTACAACATTATACCTTAATACAAATGGGAAGCAACTGTGCCATGGTTGACACAAGAATCTATCTTGCAGAACTATTCTTGTGGTTCGAGTACGATAATTATACATCATCCACCTACGCTTCAATAGCTTGTGACACACAAAAATGTAAAATAGCTAAGGGGTTTGGATGCCAGGTGGAATGTCACGGACCTCTGAGCCCTAGCTGCACCAACAACACTTGTGGTGCCTCTCCTTTTAACCCATTCAAGAGTTTTATTCAAGGTGGAACTTTTGGAGAGGAGATATTATACTCCAAAGATCATATAGGGGTGCCCCAATTTTCCTTTACTTGCACTGACTCAGATTACAAGAAGGATCTAGCCAGTGGTATTACTGGGATACTAGGGCTCGCAAGGACTCAATTTTCATTGCACAAACAGGTTGCTAACAAGCTCAATTTATCAGAAAGGTTTTCTCTATGCCTTACATCTTCAGGACTCGGGAAATTATATGTTGGTGGAGGATCATCAAGCAAATCAGATGTTTCGAAACCACTCATCACAACACCCCTCATCATAAAACCTGTAAGTACTGGACCTGCTTCTTTTGTCCAAGGTGAACCTTCTGATGAATATTTTATAAATATACAGTCCATCAAAGTCCAAAGGAGAACCTCTTCCTGTCAAAAGTTATTACTTAATCATTGACAAAGATGGAGTTGGAGACACCAAAATAAGTACCATTTGTTGGGAAAATACTTTACCGTCATATTGATCATTCATGTTGGATCATCAAGAATTTGTGAACTAAAGCGGAAGCATGGTTATCGCAGTGGATGAATCTTGTAGT
>CAIGRF010217038.1:0-30477 GCA_903798235.1 Fraxinus ornus
CGTTTTAGCTCTAAATCAATTCTCTTTTGTGTTGTCTTCTAGCCATCTTCTCCTCTCTAGAATTAGGTTTTAAAGGTTGTATTTATAGTATTTTGAAGTTTTGGAAGGGTTTGAATCGTGTTGGGCCAAGAAAAGAGTCCAAAAAAATAAAAAATCCTTTTTCTCGTACAGCGGCGCCTTGGCGTCCATGATTCTGGTTTTTTTTTTTCAGCAAAGGCGGCGCCTATCGTCGGTTGGAAAACTACATTGCGCGTCCTTCAGTATTTTTATCATAACTTTTGCTCCCAATATCCGATTGAGGCGATTCAAAATTTTTTGGAAAGATAACTCGAAAATATACAGCTTTGTTTCAGATATAATTTTCCAATTAAGGCATTTACTATGTCAAAAACGAGTCTCAATATGAGACTACGAATGTGGAGCATAACTTTCTCGGTTGGAAATTGATATATGATCATACTTTGATTATATTTGATCCATATGACTTCTTTCTTCATCCAATTGACTCCTACCATTATTAAATCTTCATTTTGAGGTCCGACACAACTTTTGAGTATTTACACTTTAGTTCTTGAACTTTGGATCTTTTACAATTTAGCCAATTTTTCATTTTTTTTTTCCAACTTTTACTTATTTCCTTCAATTTCATCAATTTATATCACAATATCAAAACACACATTAAAACGTCCATAAGTGCTCAAGAACATGCCAAAAACTATTATTTAAAGGTATTTGTTTAATGACTTAATTACACTCATCAATAAGTCAAATTATTTTATTTTAAAAAAAAAAAATTTGCTAAATAATTAATTTAGTCCAAACCCAAAATATGATTTTACTATTTCTAATTTTCAGTCAAATCCAAATAAATCGAAATTGACCTAAATTTTACCCAAATTTCTTATTCTACCATAGTGTCATTTATACCATTATATTATTATGAACTAGACATTTTTCTCTTTTTGTGATTTTAACAGTCAAATCTATGAAAAATTCAACAAAGAGAGGTGCAAAAGATATCACGAAATTGAATTACGTTATTTTGTAAGAATTAAAATTGAATATGTCGTAATCAGATTAATGTAGCGTTGTTGTAATATAAAAATAATAATTATTGTACGAAATTCTGGAACCGAACCGAACACAATCGAACCCGAACGATTCTATAACTAAATTTAGACCCGACGGTTCCATTTACTAATAAATACCCGAAAATTTCAGTTGGTTTGGTATCCCTTAGAAACGAACCGAACCGAACAATGCCCACCCCTAACCGTGAATTAGAAAATCAGACACATCTTTCTCGGTTAATAAGATTTTTTAAAAAAAAATATTCCAACTATATCGGTGGGCTCACATATTGCACTAGCTTACTTCATTATTTTCTGAATTAGTAAACTAAAAATAAAAAAAAATAAAAAAAATTATGGTTATAATATTTCATAGTTTATATGCATATTTATTTATTTTTGGCATCAATTTGACATTGATTCGACTCTTTGACCCTTGACGCTTTTCTTTTCTCATGTCGATGTACAGATCGATTTTTAAAACATCGAATGCACAAGCTTTGTGATCATCACTTTGCACTTGTTTGATAAATATTTTTTGAAAAGTGGTTCTATGAAAAGTGTTCTTTTTATGTGAATGTGTGTGGTTAGAAAAGTAGGGAAAAATTATGAAGAAACATAAATAAATATATATATTTTTGTGATGGTTAAAAATTAGTTTAGTAGAAAAGCGATTATCAAAAAATAAAAATCAAACGGATTCAAAGAACGAGTATTCTTTTGAAACGAACAATTGATGAAATATTTTCTTTCCTTTATAGGGCAAGCAGACACGCTCAAAGTTGTTCTCCAAAGATCCATCACACCGAACAATACAACGTCATCCCCTCGCTTCTAATGAATGTATCTCACCCTCTATTTACGTGGATTTGAGCAGCTACTTCTCTCTTGCAATTGAAAATTAATTGATATTTAAATTGGGGTGATTATATCGCCACCATAATTTTTATTTCACACACTACATTTTAATTTTTAATTGCAATTAAGCACCTCAACCTTTGCTCATTATAATAATTCGTTCCTTAACTTTTTTTTAGCAAAATTCTTATTTTCGACCTTCCATTAATTAGTATGAAAGCCTTTGATGATGAATTATATAAAAAATATTTTATTTTTATGTTTTAAAATGAGGGAAAAAAAAATATTGCTTCTTACTTTTTATTTATTACTTTTTTAAAAATATAATGAAAAAATAAATTGTTTTACGTCATTTCAATGGACTTTTAAACATAAAACTGTAATCAAATTTGAAGATAAGAATGACATAAAAAATCGTTAGAGACATAAATGTTATAATGAGTAAAAATCAAGAACCTTAAATACAATTAAACTATGGTGTAAAAAATAAAAATTTTAGTGTGAATATAATTATCGTTATTAGGGCTATCCGTTGGTCGGTTCGGTTCGGTTCTGCTCGGTTCCAAAATTTTCGGATATTTAATAAATGGACCCGTCGGGTCCAAATATAATTATGGAACCGTTCGGGTTCGATTCCATGTCATAATTAAATTTTTTAACATTTACAGCAACACTATATAAATATAACTAATGACATATCATTCGTAACTTTCACAAATTAACGTAGCCCAATTAAAAAATATATAAATAACTAGCTATCGAATAATATTAATTCAATGCATACAAATACCAAAAAATAGATATTAATATTAAAATGTCGGTGATCTATATTAAAAAATTGAGGCCCAAGGCTTAAAATTATGAAATGATCTGATTTAATTAATTAATTTGTTAATTTATTTAAAAAAAATAAAATAATTTAATTAATTCAATAAGAAAAATAAAAAAATTATTTAGTTTCGGTTCTTGGTCTAGACCCGACCCATACCCATCGGTTCTCGATTNATTTATTTAGAAAAAAATAAAATAATTTAATTAATTCAATAAATAAAATAAAAAAATTATTTAGTTTCGGTTCTCATTCGGTTCTTCGGTTCTTGGTCTAGACCCGAGACCCGACCCATACCCATCGGTTCTCGATTCGAGTACTCGTTCGAGTATTTAACTTATAAAAAACCGTTCGATTCGGTTCGATTCGGTTCGATCCAGTTCAATTCGAAACTTTTGGACACCACTAATCCTTACACACTTTGGTAGACTTGTACTCATTATTGCTTTGCATGTGCATGCATATTATACTATGATTTATGAACAAGATTTTTAGTTCTTACTTGTTTAAAAAGTAGACGATGGTAAAATCTTATGGAGAAAAAAGGTATAATTCTATTTACTGAATTTTTGAATTTATTAAGTATATGTTTGATCCACATTATTTTTTTCATTTTCATTCTTCTACTCATTTTTAACCATACATTCTACAATAAATTTTTTTTTTTCATCACATCAATAACTTTTCATTCTTTTTCAACCACACATTCTCTATCAATCTACTATTCCAGAATACACTCTTTCAAAATAATGTGGCTCAAAGACACCCTAATTATGAATTATATCTTTTATAGCGTAATGCATTAGTGTGCGTATGCATGTTGATAAGGTAGGTGGGGGGTGCGTGGGTGGGTGAGTTTGGTTGGACTGTTGGAGAAAATATAATTTATTTTTAAATTCTTTATTTTTGTTAAATGTATTTAACTATTTTAATTTTTAAGAGCCTATTTGGTACGACTTAAAATCCAATTAAAATTAAAAATATGATAGTTATTGGGTCCCACGCGTCTAATAAAAGTCAACAATAACGGCTATATTTTCAATTTTAATCTGATTTTAACCTCTACCAAACACTCTCTAAGTGTGATTTATCTGTACTTTGAAAAGTTATGCGGATTTTATTTATAATTTTCTCTTTTTTTAATTGTACTATTATCTTTTATGTTTATTTAGCCCCTGTTTGAGCCACTTTTTTTTAAAATAAGAATGAAAAATATAGTCGTTATTGGGCTCATATAAGAGATAGAAAATTTGAAAATGTTGATATGATGGATAACGGTCATATTTTTCATTTTAATGAAGAAAATAGATGGCTCAAACAGGGCCTTAATTATGCCAAAAAAAATGTTGAGTTTGATTTGTTACATTTTTTGAAAAAGTTGTGGATTAAAAGTGCAATTTCCCAGACACTCTACACAATTGATCCTCATTGATCCTCATGTGTTCGAGACACGTTATTTTGAAAGAATTATTTTAAAATAGTAGATTGATGGATAATGTGTGGTTGAAAAATAATTAATGTAATAAAAAATATTATTTTATTAAAAAATATGTAGTTAAAAATTAGCAGAAGAATAAAAATGAAAACTATGTAACCAAATAGCGGCTATATAAAAAACTCAATTTTCAAATTCAGCAACTCAATTTCTCAGGTCAACGATACTTCAAGCGGCCAGATAAAAGATTCACAAGATCATTGAATATAATTTCTGAATTCTGGGGATTTCTCTTCAATCTTCAGAAATCTCAAAAATAATCAATGGGTCGGAAACCGAATGACTCTGAGCCGACTCGTTGGGCATCTCGGATCCTGCTTTTGATCGGTTTGGTCTCTTGTTCTATGGTCTACATGTTCGTGTCATCAGTTTTAAAGCCATCAGCACCAATAAATGATTCAGATGTTGAATCATTAGCACTGGCCGAGTCCTATGAAAATGGTGAGAAGTGGGTTAAAGGCGTAGAGAGTGGTGGCGCTACTGGTGGGTTGTGTTGTAAAGGGATTGAGAATTTGGAGCTTTGGGGGGCTGCTGTGAAATGGGGCACGGATTTCAAATTCAATTCGTCTGATGAATGTTGTAAAGCTTGTAAAGCCATGTGTACTGGAAATGATGGGCCTTGTCTTTGTGATACCTGGGTTTTTTGTGGGAATAAGCAGGCTTGTGGAAACAAATTCGGTGAGGTTGGTTGAAATTTCTTTTATTTATTTTGTTGGTTTAATTTCTGTCCGTAATCTGTTATGTACTTGATTGGTAGATGATAGACATGGCTATTTATCAAATGCTTTATATTCTTTAAATGTTCGTGCTGGTTGTAGAATTGGAAAAAAAAAAAAAAAAAAAAGATGCATAATATAGTGTTGGAGGAATTACACTTATATGAAAAAATGTAATTATAGTTGAGAACAAAACACGTGGATAGTTAGCGTAAGACATTGACGACTTGCTCTCGTGAAGTAGATTCAAGTTCTCTATGACTTGAACAATCAAGAAGCTGGTTTAGTAGAAATGCCGTGACCTTCCCTGCAAGATTAATTTGCCAACTGAAATGTTATGTAGTTAAAATTTAAAGTGCACTATATATTGAGCACAAACCTCTGCGCTAATAATACATTTTGTTGACCAATAACAAACTCATAGCAAGGAAATATGAGAATTTTTGCATGTTTGTGGATTAGTGCATGTATGTTTGTACACAGGACATAGCAGAAGAAGTAATGCAGTTGTAGACATAGATCTTCTCTCAATCAATATGATTTTGCTAATCGAATCCCTTAATTATCACTGTCACTAACTCTGTGATTAACAGAACTAATTTATTTATTTTTTGTTGTTTCAGTGTTGGTTGAAAAAACAGAAGGATTTATTGGCCCCTGAAAAGCAGGAAGTAGGAGACAAAGTCGTGTGGACTTCTGGTCTTGTCTTTGGAAGAGGAGAGGTATATAACACTGAATTTTCGTGATTATTTTTCTTACTATTTTCTATGATGCAACCATTAATTATTTGTATCACTTCTACTTATACAGAGAAGAACTTCGGCATGGCATAGCATTTGGTTTTAGACTATGCTCATATCTGTCTGTGTTAATAGTTGCTGCTTTCTTTTAATTGTTACTTTCTCTCATCCTCTCCTCGCACTCTTCCGCTTTTGATAATTTCCTAATAAACCACCAAAAGTTTAGTCTTTTGTGATAATGGCCTCTTGTGGATTATGTAACTTTTCTTCATGAATTAACTTTTCATTTTCTCTTTTCTTGTTTAAGGGTATTATTGGATTAGAGACAGAACACGGTACACTTCACATCAAGGTATACATTGTTATCCCCTGAGTTAGTTGAACAGGTCTTAAAGTTACTTATACGGTCGAATGATTAGAAAGACATTTATGGTTACCTAACCAGATTCATATCATTGATTTATTCATGAGTGGTTTCTTGTACATGTGGATCACGTCCCTCAAAGAAAGTTTCCAGTGGCTGCCATTGCAATTTCCAATAACTTTTATAATCTTGTATCACGCAAAGGGATATTTCGAGCAACAATAAAAGAAAAAATTTAATGATCATTAGGGTAATCTCTATTAAGTTTTATAGTCTTGTAGCTATATGTAAGAGCGTAATTATGCACCTGCATGTGAAGACAGATTAACAGCATTTATGTAAGCATGCTGCATAGAGAGATTGTCAAACTATATGTTACTAGTTTTTCTTTTGGCCTTTACTGTTATTTGCATCAAATGAGTGGTCAAAGACTGTCATAAATTTGTTACTAACTGATAATTAATGAATTAGATTATAGAGTTAGGCAAGGAACCTGCTTGAGGGTGTGTGCCTAAAAAGGTTGACAACTGTGACTCAAGAAACATGTCAACACATTACATTTATCTTGATCAATAAAACGTTTTCATTTGCATTTTCAGAGACCATTTTCGGTTGTCCAACAATCCAAAAATTTATATTTGAATAGATGAACTGAACAAAGTACATCATAATCATGCTTCTAATTCTCTTTCAAATAAAAAGACTGGAAACTGTTATAGATACTATTTTCATATTATTTTATCCAAAGCATTTTACATGTTTTGATCAACAGGTTCGAAAATGGCTGAATTTACTTTCCAGAACTAACGTCTTTAAGAATGATAAATCTTTTGCGAAATACTCCCGGAAGGGTCTCAAGTTCCGACAGCAAATCTATTTTACTTTATATCTATTGGTCATCAAAAGCAAAAAGTGTTTACAGTAAAACACCCACGAAGAAAAAGGACGAGTTGAGTGAGAGAAGAAGAGGGTGAAATTGGACAGAGTATTTGGAATGCTGCTGTAATTATTATATAATATGTGTTTCACTGATGACTGCATAATCTTTGTGCAGCTTTTGCCCGATTGTTCTCCACTTTCAGTTAAATACATCCTAGAGTTGTTGGCGTTACGCCATTGTGCAGGTTGCCATTTCTATCGAGCAGAAAGCCGTGGTCAATCTTGGGATACAAAAGGAAAACACATTAAAGATGTAAGAAATAAGCTTTTTTCTTGGTCTTGTGCATCCCTGATCATTGTATATGCACATGTAGTCTTGACTGCTAAAGGGATTTTAGGAGTCTATTCGGTTAATTCATAGGCATCATTTTGAGTTATATCACTTGCCTGATAATTATGTTTCATTTGTTGGCATCGTTTAGTGCCTTTATACACATTCATGAAGAGGAAGTTTGGCTAAGCTTAAAATTACATCAAACTTACTTTTAAGTAGATTTTTAGTTCTAAAACATGTTTGGATATGCTACTTTTCTTAATTGAAGTAACAAAAAGTTACTTATTTTGATATCAAGGAAGGTGTTACTTTCAAATAAGTTCTTTTTCTATTCCAACTTTGACCATCAATTTTTTATTTTAAAATCTACCTATCTCGCTTATAACTTTTTTAAGCTTAACACATATGCACTATGTGCATGCATATAAGTTGCATGGACAAAGGGATCCATGGATTTTATAGTATTAGACCAGTTTTATAGAAAATTAAAAGCGTGTGAAGAACCTAGATATTTTTTGTTTTAATCTCTTTCATCTTATTCTTTTTATTCATCCTCTTTTTCATGTTTTTGGTTAAAGATTTACTTACCTTATTTCTTATCTCTTTATTTCCGTTTGTGTTCTTGTTTTATGTTTCAAAGCTTTGGACGAATTCTTTTAATGACTAATCAAAGTTGTTATTTTTACACCCCTTCAATTTGTTTGGCAAATTGTCTGATTATTCCATTTTCTGAAAATCAATATAGAGATGATTAGATGAACACAGTGCTGCTGAACGCCACACTCTCTCTCTAAATAGAAAAATAATGATGTTCTCCATACAAGTAACTGTTAATGTGTGATAAAGCTGAAGTCCTCTATTCATTTTTTGAGCGTCGTCTGAATACGTATGTGGGTGTAGATTTTACCTCCCTCGTGTATAGATTTATATTTCGACACAAGATCTTCAACTAGTAATTGGAATTAATATGTATGTACGGATTCCCTCGCTTCATCCCTCCTGTTTTATTTTCATCTTTTTCGTCAAATTACACGTATTAGATCTCCTACTGAAGGCCTCTTATTATCTTATCAGGCTTCTTTCGGTCCTCCATTTGCTATCGTTCAAGGAACTCTTGAAGCCCAAGGAAAGATATTCAATAAAATCCCGTCTGAGTACTGTCCAACCATAAGAAGAGGATCGGTAGCATGGGTTGGCTCCGGTCCTGAATTCTTCATAAGCTTGGCAAATCACGAAGAATGGAAAAATTCGTATACCGTATTTGGTTCTGTACTTCCTGAAGACTTGATGATAGCTGAAAAAATTGCTCAGCTTCCAACAAAATCAGATGTTTGGAACAACATTAATGTGTCAGTTTTAGAAATCCCTGTACCCCTGAGGATTCAAAGAATGAAGACTAGCGCGTCGTAATCTAAATACCGGTTAGAAGATTTCTGAATTTACCTTATACTTTTTATATGAAGTTATAGGTTTTGTTGCATAGTTTCTGCCTTTTGCTTTTGTATTTTTTTTTATAACTTTTCCTTTCATTACCCTCCTCAACATAGTTTACACTGCCCTTTCGCATAATGTGTTGTAACATTGGATTTTTCGACTTTTCGAGATATAACTATGCAATGCAAATGTATATTATTACCTTTTTGAAGCTGAGGCATTATGCAACATTAGCAGAACTGTGTGTTTGAGAAAAGAGTTATAGGCAGATTGGTTGGGCCGGCCGAACATGCCGGACGTGGGTCCAAACGGCCAACCTGTTTGTGTTTTACATGACTACCCGAGAAATTAGTTGATTTTAATTCAAGCTCGTTATATAGTTGTACACTATCGTCAAATGTAACACGAACAAAGTGGATAGGATTGACCAAGGCAAATCATTAGTTCTTGATACACAATTATATAAATTGATCTTGAACTGGTTATGAAATAATCTATCAAACTTAAAAATATTGCCCATGTTTGAGCTTCATTTTTCGAAAATTCGCCCTTGTTTGGTACATATTAAAATTTTCATTTTCATTTT
The DNA here is from genome assembly GCA_903798235.1 of Fraxinus ornus. Taxonomy (NCBI): domain Eukaryota; kingdom Viridiplantae; phylum Streptophyta; class Magnoliopsida; order Lamiales; family Oleaceae; genus Fraxinus; species Fraxinus ornus. The sequence goes on from CAIGRF010217038.1 coordinate 9,306, forward strand.
TCTGCTAATTTTTATTCACACATTCTTCACTAAAATAATATTTTCCATCACATCAATATATTTTCCTCTTTTTTCAACAACACATTCTCCATCAATTTACTATTCTAGAATACATTCTTCCAATAAAATGTGGCTCAAACACACCCTTCATTTTCAATTATACATTATTTCATAAAATAATTTTACAAGAAAAATCTAATTTTTATTTTATTTTTTAAACTATACATTCTCTAACAAAATAATATTCCTAAGTATATTTTAACCTAAAAATGGGGCTAAAACATGGGCTTAGTTTTCATTTTTTTGAATTTTGATTCTAACAATCAAAGTATCTTTCATTGGTTCATTTCGAAACTGTCATCTTGAAAAATTGATAGAATAATTATTTAAGTGTTTTTTTGTTGAATAGTTAAAATATGAGTTTTGTTTTTGGCGAAGTCAAAATCTCAAAGTGGTCATATGACCATCGAAGAAAGTAATACTTAAGTTAGTAAAAATAATTAGTGGAGCAAAACAATCATTAGTGTCTTACTTAATTATAGGATCTCAAACGAAGATAAAATATAGATACGAAATGTCAGAGGAAAATATTACATATATTTTAACTTATGTGATTTTATATCTTTCAAAAGTACAGTCTTTTGTCTTTAATGACAAAAACAAAGAATAATAAAAAACATTAGGAAATCTAAAGTCGACTAAACATGATCTAATTATTGAAATTTGGATAATATATCAGCAATTGTGGTCGATTTCTAGACATGGAAAAACATCAAAGTGCGTTTTTTTTACTGCTTTCAAATTATTTTCAACTTTGTAAAATACTGAAAGTGTATTTGATTTGATATTTCTGAAAATACATTTTTTAAAACAAGGTTAAACACTTATAACATAAAATTCAAAATGTACGTTTCAAGTGTTTTGAGTGAAAATTCTGAAACACTCAAAATATGGAAAACAAGTATTTTAAATAAAACTAACAAAATTAAAAATTAAAAAAATACATACATACATACATACATAAAATTCAAAAAAAAAAAAAAAAAAAATACCACAATTCCAAAACTTATTTTTACAAAAATGGGGCTCAAATAGGGGCAATTATCCCCTTGTTGACAAAATATGGTCAACATACCCTCGTGTTGGCCAAGCTCAACCCATGTTTTGGTGGTTTGTGTTTTTGTGCATAACATAAGTCAAGATCTATTTCACGTTACACTTCTAAAATTTTGTTAATAAAGCTCAATTAACGTGATCAATTTTCTCTTGAATCGTACGAGCTAATAAAGTCTTATCTTGAAGTTATCCTATGTAAACGTGCTTATGTAGTTAACATAATTGCACGAAGAACCCTCGAAATTTTCACCCTTTTAACTCAATATTATTTTAGGATATATTGTATAAAAAGTTTGGACGAATGGGTATTTCTATATATTCTCAAACACCAAGAGGTCCAAACATAAGTTTACGTAAACATGAGGGGTACACCGTTAATTACAAAGGAAGAAGTACCCCTTCCAATTGTGCGGTTGAGGATAGCCCAAAAGATCACCATGCTCTGAACTAAGCTCTTCGCTTTCCCTTTCCTTTTCACCACAGAGCAATTCCAACAATTTCAATAGCCATGTTTTCATTGAGTCCTCCTACTTACCTCCCAACCCTCTCTCCTCCGAAGACCCAGTTATTCTACAAGCCTGATTTTTCTCTGAGACCCTCCAAAAAACTTCAGTATTTGGTACCCATTTTTGCCAGTGCAGATGAGGGGTCTGGTGTAGCTGCTGCGGTTACAGTGGAGGATGGGAAACCCTCTGAAAGTCCTGTGAGTGCTGAGGGGAATCTGGGTTCTAATGGGTCTCCGCCGCTCGCTGAAGCTCCGGAGCCGGCGACGGCGGAGGTGGTGGAGACTGCGAATAAATTTCAGGACCCCAGATGGGTTGGAGGGACTTGGGACTTGAAGCAGTTCGCGAAAGATGGGAAGACTGATTGGGACGTTGTTATTGATGCTGGTGAATTCTCTCTCCTCTCTCTATGCTGCTAGTGCTATGCATACATACATACATATAGATACATACATTTACAAATTTATCGTATTGTTTCTGTTGTTGATAATGGGAGAGAATGATTTATGGCATTTGGAAGCAGAGGGGATTAAGCAACTGTTTACTATGTATTCTCGATGATTAGGGGTTTTTGTCTTTGCTAGACGATGAGATATTGTTCCCTTGCAGTGAGTCGTGCTTTCTTGACGTTGTGATGAGCCTTTAGTGCGTTCTTGATATTGTTGTAAGTCTCTAGTTTTATAACTACAGTAGATATTCAAAATTGTATTCCCATTGTTGACACAGTGGAGATTTTAGCAGACTTAAGATTTTGGTATTTTTTGCATTGGAAAATGTTTTGAACTTTTAAAATTGGTCGTGTTCATTGTACCCGTTCATTCCAAACTTAGTATGGAATGGTCAATGGTGTTTTTTCTCCTATCAATGAAATCGCAGATTTTTGCAGATAATTTCTTGGCACTTTAAAGATGAAAAATGATAATATTCCTGCTCCACGAGTTATTTTCTTTGTAGCTGTCATTGGGTGGACCTCTCGAATATTTTAAAGCTCATGGTAATGGTTAAAAGCTAAGATGTTTGGTTAGATGACCTCGTTTTGAACTATATGTATGTATTCTTCTGCAATGTTGTTTTCATGCATTTGTTTGGATATTGTTAACCTCTCCAGTCACCAAATATTCGTAATACTTCAGAGATCACTTGTTTTTCAACTATGTAAGCGGCTAATTCTTTGCAGAAGTGAAAAGGAGAAAGTGGATGGAAGATAATCCTCAATCATCGAGCAATGAAGACCCTACTGCTTTTGACACCGCTATAATTCCGTGGTGGACATGGATCAAGAGGTTCCATCTCCCGGAAGCTGAATTGCTCAATGGTTAGCACATATCTTTGGTCCCTTTGTGGCATGTTTGGTGCACACAACTCGATGGGACTGAACAATTTAAACAAAATAAAAAACCTAAAATCTTATTCATTATACTATCAAGTCCTATTTAGTATTGCGTACCAAACGTGTGCATGCACTCAAGTTCTACCAATGTACTGGGTGCGGGAATTTTTTGGACTAATGACGTTAAACTCTAGGTCGGGCTGCAATGATCGGCTTCTTCATGGCCTACCTTGTAGATAGTTTGACCGGTGTAGGTCTTGTCGACCAAATGGGTAACTTCTTCTGTAAAACGCTATTATTCGTAGCTGTAGTGGGTGTCCTGCTGATTAGAAAGAACGAAGACATCGAAACCCTTAAGAAATTGTTGGAGGAGACAACATTTTATGACAAGCAGTGGCAAGCAACTTGGCAGGATGAGACATCAGGCAAGACTGAAAAGAACTAGAGAAATTGCAGTATCTAGCATTTCCTCGACTGAAACAGAGTGCTTTCTGAGCATCTTTATTCCCTATATTTCAGAATCTTGATTTTTGATGGCTGACTGAGTATTGTTTTTTTTTTTTCTTCTTCTTTTTAATATGTATAAATTTCTTATGAGAATATGCATGTTTTAGATGTTTCATTGATTCTCAGTTGATTTCTTTTATAATCGAGGGGCACAAAATGGGACAACGTTAAAGAAAATCTAATGAATTGTCATGTGTGTACGTGTGCAACATGTCACGTCGTCAAATATTACAATTTTCCAGAGGCAATGCACCTGATGCCTTGCACGATAATTTCCAATACCAGTATTTAAATGGACTTGGACCTTTTTTTTTAACCGCCATACTTTTAAGTGGCATGCTTCAGTCCTCTTCTACATTAACATAGAAAAAGTGAGTCATTCGCAATGACTCAATTTGCAGGAGCAGAGCTCTATCGAGCTATTCTCAAGCCAAGTGGAGCATGCATGAAATAGGAAGATCTTTCTATTTTTCTTTTCCATGGTGCAGTTACATCATTCTGGACTTGAGCCAGAGACCTTACCTTTGAAGTAAATCATAACATTAATGATTCAACCAATTGGGAAAAAGAATCAATAGATTCCTTTTCGGAGCGATTTATCCTTCTCGAATGCAGCATAAAACTCTTGGTTGACTATGCTTTTAAGTGTGCTTGTTCCCCTTTCTTCCTTATGGGTGGAGAAAGGCCTTGCTTCATAAAGTATAAAATGTAGAAACATAAGCACATTATTCGAATATGAAATTCAATCTTGAAAATAATAAAGCTTATTTGGTTCAAAGAAGTTCCTCCTACACATACCTTCATTTTTCGGCTAGCTTTAATAAATGCTATAAACACCTGGGATCATCTAGCTAGACACGAGGTTCTCCAACTTGATCATCGTCTTCTATGCCAAGATGCGCAGGTCTCCCTTTCCTCCCTATTCTATGCTCCAACGGCGCAAGTCTACCGTGTTACGTACCTACAGCATTTTCCTCGGACGGTCTTAGCTAGTAGTGCCATCCTCCCTGCAGCCCTGCTGGCTGTATGGGTGGGTTAACCTTATTAAAGTCAGGACGTTTTTTTGCTTCGCCCAAGAGGCAACTCGTCAAAGGCTGAAAAAGAACCTTTGGTTAGCCAAAGCTTCATGATGGGTAAATCAAATATATGCAATATACAACAATAAAAACTGCATCTTATTTTCAATCAATCAAAACTTAAACCATTCTTGGTCCTAGATTTATTGTAATCTTAACTAGAAAATTTAATGCAACTAAATCATTTGCAACTACAACCATGTTATTAAACCAAATATATGCAACATAAAACAGTGAAAAATAAGAACTAATAATTAAAGAATCACCAAAATTCAACCCAACATTATTGCATTTGAGTAGCAAGTATTAAACGAAAATATATGTTAGCCTATCTTTAATTATTCACACACCAAAGTGGTACTGAGACGGTATAGCTCCATAGGACTGAAGTTTGCTCAAGCCACATTTGGCATTTAATTCCATATCTAACTAGTAACTAGTGCAAAAGTGGAATCAAAAATAGATATCATTGCAAGCCCTACCTTAATAGCACTATTTACATGTCAACTTAGTTGAATTTCGATCATTTTATCCAGAACATTAAAATTGTCATGAGATATAGACACCAAACCTCCTAAATCACCATTTTCCCAGTCCACAAACCAGTCATCAACGCCCTACGGAGGCCCCCATCTAGGTTGAGTCCCTTAGCTAACTCCTAGAAATCCACATCCTCACTGTCACTATCTTCATTACGAACAACTCCGCCTTAGATCTAAGCATTGAAACTCCTAAACCAACATTTCCCCGGTCCACAAACAAGTCATCAACACCCTACGAAGACCACCAGCTAGATCCGGGAAAAGTTGCACCTCATCTCTTAGCTATCTCCAAGAAATCCACATCCAAATAGTCATTGTCCACATTCGGAGCAACCACCTTAGAGGGACACCGAACATCCTAAATCATCATTTTCCCAGTCCAGAAACCAAATCAATCCCCTATGGAGACCACCATCTAGGTCGAGGAAAGGTCAAACCCCGTCTCTTAGCTATCTCCAAGAAATCCACATCCTCAGAGTCTCTATCCACATTGGGAACGACAGGCTTCAAAACTTCCAACATATCATTAAAAAATCCATTATTCATCCCAACATTCCCTACAACCTCCCTGCTTCCAATATTCTGCCTTTTACCCTTCATTGATAATGGAAACTTGTACTTTCCACCGGCACTACTGTCAACTCCACAAACTTTCTCCTTCCTCTTCCTCTTAATAACCCCACCATTAACATACTTGAACTCATCGATTCCTTCCATATTCATAGAACTACACAAATCTTCATCCCCACCTGTATCATTACATGCCTTCTCACATTCTGTAACCTCAATAACCTCCGGATATTCACTAGTTTTTCCCTCATCACAATTTTTGCTCACTCTAACAAATTCTTCACTTGCACCAGCTACTAGCAACTCAGGAGTTGCAGTGAATCCCTGGGTCTCTCCAGTTTTTTGCGCATCAGCATTTTCCCCAACCACAACATTTTCCTTGCACATCTTCTCCACCGAATCTTCACCCAAATTTACGGTGGTTAGTTCCTCGCCAATTTCTTCTGTTTCCATATCGATAACATCGGTATCATTCATATTATTGTCTCCTTCAACTTCGATTGTAGCGGGCTCCGTTTCACCAACAGGCATGGTTTCACCATCCCATTCCAATTCCATATCCTCCTCAGAAACCCCTTTCTTCTTCCACACGGAGTCATTGTCCAATTCCTCCTTCAAAACCCGATTTTCCCTCAATTCATCAACTCCAATTACCAAAGTATCCTCACTTAAATCAACGGTCCTTAAGCTGTCTACAGGATCGACGGCTGTGGGTTCTCCAGCGTCAACATATTGGTCTTCAGAGGAGGAGTGGGCTTGCTGCTCCGGAGGGGTTTGAAATTCCAATTCTGCATCATCCTGAGGTGTACGTTGGTCAATTGTACCGCTATCCGGTCCCAAAATCATAACTATTCCGGTGGGTTCAGTCGGCGAGAGAGACGGAGACGATAAATCCGGGTCAGGATCGGATTCCACAATCCAACCGAAGAGGCAATTATCCAATTCAGTCTCTTGGGATGAGGCTGGCCGGCAGAGCTTAATCAGCGAGCCGAATCAATCGGGTTCTCAACTTCCATTGTTGTTGCATAGCGTACTACGTGTGTGTGTAAATTTTAGGGTTTTTTGTTTTATCAAATTGGGGATTTTAGACTGTTGATTTTCCCGCGTTTTATATTCCTACTGTACGATCAGGATTAGGTAGGTTATCAAACTTTCCCGCCTGTTTTAATCGACGGTCAGTCTTAAAAATCAAGACGTACTCCCCACTTATCGAAACGTCGTCGTTGTCTAGAGAAATGTCTTTCCCTGGGGGAAAGCAATGTCTTAAACAAGGTCAAAATGGGATGCGAGTTTTAGTAACCTTTAATTTAATTAAATAAAAAATCTTTTGCGTCTCTCACCGAAGTACTCTACACAAAAGTTAACAATAGAATAAATTATTGTTATAGTCGATGCGATCGTTCTCCTCTCGTATGGTACTGCAAAAATTAAGGATATTAATAAATATTAAAAACTTTTATTCAAGATCAACTGGTAAACACAGTATCATGTAAAAAGGGTAATAAGATACAAGACATCTATTGGTACACATATTATCAAGACACAAAATTCTTGGTCAACAACAACAATTGACTCGCATTGATGATGTCATGTATAAGAGAGTAAAAGTATTCGAGTTTCTTAAATAAACTTCTTTTTGGTGGGAATTAAAATCAGATTTTTAATAAATTTTGATAAAAATTAATGAAATATGTGATTAAAATTAATTGTTGAATTTGACTTTGACTTGTATAAAAATTTATATTTTAATCTCTACCAAACAGGTAAATCTTCCAAAATAAGTCTGTCTCCGAAAAAGGTAATTTTGAGTTGGCTCTAGTCCAATAAACAAGGCCTCAATGTTTGTAAAATTCATGTGGTTCACACAACAAAGATGAAAATGTTCAAACTCATTCCTGCACATGACACAGCTTTGTTGATTGCTGTTAATTAGGAAAGTACTCTGTGTTCCAAGTGCTAATTTCTTGCCAAATGAAAATTTTCTCACAAGTCTGCAGTTTCCCAGCAAGCATAAACTCTTTCACAATACCATTTTTCTGCTATATAATACAATCTTCTGTCAACCTATACAAAAAAGACTCGGGATATGTCCATCCCTTTTCGTTTTGAGTTTCGTGTAGGTTGAGGCAATAGAAACAAGGAAAGGAGGAGGCAATTATCAAACATCATTTGCACCTGGTTTACAAAACGGAGGCAACAAAACAGCCATTGGGAATAGAGAAAGGTCGGTAGGACGTGTGCCATCAGGGACGAGCTAGATGTGGGTGTACTGAATTACTACTGGTACTTGCTTGCATAGCAAAATTTGAAGGCAGGAGGAGTTCGGCCTGTGGGAAAGAGCTGTTATATGGCACGTCCAGCAGTAGATCCTGTTCTGAGTTCTCATCAGCAAATTGCAACGTGTCCAAACCCTGAGGGCCATTATCATTTGGCAATGAAAACAAATTCTCAGGGCCATCATTGTCTATTAGATCCTTGTGGTCATAATTCGACTTCATCGACACCCTTCTCGGACTCTTCATCATAGTCCTCCCTCCTGAAACATGTCGTTTCTTAGAGGTCATTGCTACATAATAAATAATGAAGTTGGCTAATCTAAGTAGTCTTGTCCACTTTTTTTTATTTTACAAACATCTTCGTCAACAGAAAAAATCTACCTAGTGAATAGTCCCGACTCCAAGGAAAATAGACTTCAACAAAAATTGGGATCAGTTCATTTTCAGTTTTAGAGTTTTCAGATTGAGTTTTATCATGAAGCTTATAAAATGTTATACACCAAATTATGGTTTTCCAGAGTTTCATGTATGCATATATAAAATATTTGAGATGCAAAATATAAGAGATAAACTGGAAAGAATTACTTCAATTGTGTCCTTATGTGAAAAGTAGGGGGCTAGGTAAATGGTGCCGACTTGCAGGCATGGATTGACCAGGTACGAACTTTGACAAGGAATACCATGTAATTAAAAAGGTGGATTCGCATTTCAGGAGAAATGAAATTTGTGGTGAGAATCTCTAATGAAGTTGAGAAGGATTTGATAACCTGATGCCTGCGTGTACCTATTCCATCTAACTTTCATGTGTCCGAATATACAAGTCTTTATCCCCAGATTATTCAGACTACTCCTGATTAAGATGAATAGGTAAGAATATAATTCTCAAGCAGAAAAGTGCAATTGCCAAACAATCAAGTGCATGATTATATGTAGACAGTAGTACTTGACTGGAATGGACAAGATTTTAACTTCCTTGTCTTCATTAGTACTGTTTAGTACTCTCCAGCTCACCTTTCCAAACATGCCATTAAATTTTTTCATTGGTGTCATACAATGAAAAAATATATATGTGGCTTACCTATAAACTTTTGGTGTTGTCCATCTCGTGATCTTTTAACATTTTCCAAATGACCGGTTGCAGCTGCAACAAGTCCTCTCACTTCAGACTTTCTGATAGAATTTTTTCCTTTCCCTCCCTATGTCAAAAGCAGGATATAAAATCAATAAAAATTACATTAATCCAAAAGACATACTTTTTCAAAATGCAATATTTATTCTATGCAACGAGTTCAAACCTTAAGTAGGTTATAGTGTTCCACCCACTTCGATTTTGTCAAATTGCACAATGCAAGTTTCTTCAAGGTTCTATGATCGTCTATTTTCACTCCAAAGAATGAGTTATCAAAAACTCCTTCAGCAAGAAGTTTCTGGAAGGATGATACATTCTCCTTGAATTGAGGGCTACTGAACATACTTCTAAGACTGGATTTAAAATCAGGGAACATTATCAGCAACTATGGATTAACTGCTGTCAGTTTATATATAATAGTTCAGTATGGCATTTTTCTAATTATATATAAGTAAAATAGTTCGGTCAGTAGCAATGCTATTATTAATATTTTCTCATTGGTTAACCTATCTAGTAGTATCTACCAACTGATATATTTCACATGCTTCATTTCGATGAGCTATATAAGTATTACTGATAAAACAAAAACCTCTCCGGAGTTGCCGTAGTGTCAATGGAAGGTAAAATCTTCAGTAACTGTCTCTGTTCGTCATTTGTCAAATGATCCACAAACTTATCAAAATTCAGAATATCCTGCATCAATAGAGATGTCAATCATAACAAAGTATCAGGCCTTTATTCATGCAAAAATAAGCGGAAAATTGATCGGGGTTTATAATGGAAGTAAACCATATTCTAAATACCTTGAATCTGTCATGAACAATCTATTGGTAGTATGGGAAATAACAATAACATTGAAGTTTCTAATTTGGTCTATGCATTACACACTTGATCAAAAAGCTCAGAACCGTGAGAGAAATTTCATAAATGTGGACAAATTTGACCTGGTGGCCTTGACATAACAGAAAGATGAAACCATAGTAATAGATAAAGACTGGTTGACATAAGTTTGCTTTTGAGTACGATAACAAAAACATATTCAGAATCGCAACTTACTCTCAGGTCTATATGATGTAGCGGTGAATTATGATTTGCCAGCAACTGTAGCTTTTCAAGTTGATTCTCGTCTCTGAAACTGGAAAGAAAGCAAATAAATGGATAGATAAAAAGCAAAAATATGATGCAGAAGGTCTCAGAAGTTGAGCCAGAACCTAGACTAGAAATATCTCAGCTTATATACTAGTATCACATATCCATGTTTTCTATTGCGCCTTCGGTGGAAGCATCATATTATAGATTTCAGCAATCTTGACTTGCTAGAGTTTAAAATGAATCAAGTAAGTACCTTTTAATTTTCTCTTTACCCATTCCCTGTCCAGCGAGCTTATTGACCTTCTCAATTTCCCGACTTGGATAATTAACAAGCTTGTCATCACTATGAAGAGGAGGGGTAATTGACCGTGAATAAGCCTCATTCATGGGCTGTGGCTTGTTATCAATTGAAAGGGAGCTAGCTTCTGATTCTTCTTCTTTAGCTATTGAGCTTGGATGCCGAATAAGTACACTTCCATGTCCAATCTCAACAGACACCATAGGTTTGTCACTCTCAAGAAGCAAATCCTCTTCTGAAGATCCAGAGAAACATGACGATTGTTGTTCATGCCATATGGTATACAAATCCTTTGTAAGCTTCTCAACTGGAGATGGCTTTGAACGACTGACACAGGTTCTCTTCCTCGAAGGTACTGTGGTGTCCCATACTACAGGCTGTGATGCACCTGTTAGAACGAGAAATTGATAACCTTTACGTTGAGCCTAGAATATGAAAAGACTACATAACACAATAATTCAATAGCAGCTTTGTCTGTGCAACCACAACATAGCAGATGTATCTTCATACTCATATAATTTAAATAGAGTATGCCGACTAAACCATTTCATTAGGTGCTTTGTTCTTCAGTTAAATTCTGTTTCAACGTTCAACATCTTATTCAGACATGCTTAATATAAAGCCATGAGTTGCTTCCCCTCATTACTAAACGTAGCGTTTGTTCAATTTATATAACCTAATTTGGCCTGTTTGGTTAAACTTAAAAAGAAGAAGTTTCTTTTAAGCTTCTTTTGGTCAAACATAATTGTAAAAGTTATTTTCTTTTACTAATAGAACTTACTTTTCTAGAAAGTAAAGTAAGTCTTAACATACTCTCTAGAAAAGTAACTTTTTGAGCTTAGCCAGACATGCTCGTTCCTTTTCCAGAAAGACAATGACAAAGAAAAGATATGATTGGAGTTTGGAAAGGCAACAGTGATGGAATTTGACTCGAGGGTTTTTGTATGCAAGCATACATATATTTATATATGCACAGAGAACCAACAAACCTGTCAAATCACCTGCATCAGCTATGCCATATTGAGCACAAGTCTCGGAGTTCGAAATGGCAGAGCCGGAACTTGATCTATTACTTGTATCTTCATCGAACCCTTTGCGGAATCCCGGGTTATAGTCAGGAGGAACCCCGCCATATTCAGAAATAGGATTTTCTTTCTTTCGTTTGAGAATGTTTGTTTTGTCATTCATAGATATGTTCTTCACCTTCAAAACCTTATAGTCCTCGAAGTCATTAGGTTCTGACCTAGCATGTAGAGGAAAATAGTTCGCCAATGTTCCCTTTGTTCTCCACCGAGAACCGCATGCATTACATAAAACTGGTTTCTCAGGGGGACCATTACGCCAAAGAGGGGTGCCTATGGAACAAATTATAGTATCCTCAGTCAAACCAAGAAGAAAACTAAAGATGTTTAGCAGATAATATGTCAATGGACAGAAACAATAACACACTAAATGTTATTCCCAAATCACAACACAAAAAGAAGTTTAATAACTATTTTCAGTCTTGAGACAAAGTATTCTTGTTCAGAATGGAATTTAATAGTAATTTACTGCTCAAATTTCTCACAGGATAAAAGAACAGAAGGATGAATTTACAGCAAACCAATGTCACTCTTTTGTCGTGTTGACAAAAGTCAGAGCTATTTGATGCCTATTCATTAACAATAGACAATGCACTTTGAAACTATTAAGGGGCCTGAACTTTCTCAAATTGAACAGATGACAAAATTTTATATGACTCCCTTTTAAGTCCTGGCTCCTGGAGGACTAGTGCTTCTTACAAACAAGTATTCTCTTAACTTTGCCTGCAATGATAGTCTTATAACAAGTTGATGAGGAGTAGGCAAGTATTGAAGTTAGCAAGTATTCAACGCAGCAGTAAAAGCAATTTATGGCAGAGTCAAGGAGATAATATAGTTTTGTTCCAGCATAACATATTCCTTTTTAGGTTGTTTCATGACTAACCAGGAAAAATAAAAAAATAAAAACCAGAAGGCAGAAGATTAAGAATACAAAAATGAGTTTCTAGCTGATGAACACACTAAAGGGAACCTAAATGGTTAAAAAATATAACATCTGGATACTTAAGTGTTAATACGCCATCAAAATCATTAGCAGGTTCAAAATAAATCCACATTGTGAAGTTCACATCCATAATCTCGGGATCAAGTTAAATTGGTTTGCAACAGGATCAGAAGGAACTTGAAACTTTCACTGAGACACGAGGTCAATAAAAACTCAAAGCTCCCTGATACAAAGGTAGATGATTAATATGAATGAGATTGGTTCAATTCTTTGCCTAAGACTGACATGGAAAATAGCACAAATAATCACCAAAAACGAAGTTTTACTAGAATAACAAAATGGGATTCAAGAAGTGCATTCTCTGATTGTATCAGAAACTCGGAAACCAATAAACAGACATGAGAGCATTGAGCATTGTTTGACTCAATCATCGTTCTATTTTAATTTCAATAGAACACAGAGTATTAGCTTCATTTCTGCATTTACATATGTTTCAAGAGAGTCGAAAGGTAGTAAACATTCAATTTCATTAGCAGATTTAAGGAATTTCAACTCAAAGATTCACAGTCATTTGCAGCTGTTAAAAAATCCAATGAACAAGCAAATAAGCAAACAAACAGAATACGATTCAAAACAGAACATATAACTGAGAATTGTTCATTGTCCAGTTAATCTCTTTTATTTCCAAACAATTAATTGATTTCACTTATTAAATTGGTGATTATAAATTATGAACCCGTCTTCAGAACATTGAAAATATTAAAAAGGAATTTATATTTTCTTGAATAGTCAGTGAAATTATTGAAGAAAAAAGAAACAAAAACTCACTTGTAACACCACAGTGGTAGCAAGGTCCGTGCTTTCCCATGTCTCCCTGTTTCTTTTTTCTTCCTTTATTTCAAAAATACTAAATTTTAGATAAATTCGACAGAGAAAAGGCACAAAAAAAGAAGCAAATTCTGGAGAAAAGGCCTTTATAGAACAAATATATAGGTTCAGTTATTCTTTTAGCCCTTTTATAGGATATACGCCACTGTGTTTGTGTGATGGATTTTCTACAATAAACCCAGAGAAAATTCTATAGGAAAAAAATTAAAAAAAATTAATAACAATTAAAAAAAACCCAAGAACATCCGAATGAGTCTGTATCTAAGAATCTCGCAAGAAACACTTAAACAGCAGAAATTTCGACAAATATTGAAGAAGAAAAAACATTGGTTTTTCAGCTGAGAATCTTTAAATCACAATCCAATAAAAATTAAAGAAAAAATTATGGAAGGAGTCTTGGTTGGGAGATGAAGATGAAGGTGAAAGGGGGGGTTATTTTATGTAATGTAATGTGAATTCTTCTATTATAATTGTACATCAACAAAATGTTTCAACATTTCTTGGTTATTTCACATTATTTTATGTTATTTGCTTATCTTTTCCAATTTCCTTTTCACTGTAAACACATAAAAATTTCATTTTTGTTCTTTTTTTTAACTCTCGACAGACCCAAGTGGTTGAGTTGAGGGATGTTACTACTCGTCATTTTTCACAAGTTTAGTGAACGTTTTGTATAAAATTCTTAAATAATTTCTACAATATACAAAATATAATTTTATTTTATTTTAATAATGTTTAATAATATCTCATTTTTTTATTTTTTTTTTCACGAAACATACTATTTTTTTTTTGTGATTTTATAGCTGTGGACAGTAGTTTATTGTATCTTCTTTCAAAATGAATTTTATTTAGTTTTTTATTGGAAAATTAAAAAAAAATCCTAATTATGATGATTTAATTTTAATCCCATATTTCGTATAATTTACAAGTATTGTCCATTTATCCATGGCTCGATTTTATCAATTAAAAATTTCAAAAACTAGAAATTTCTCCGAAAAAGCACATGAATAGAGTAAGAAAATAGGATAAAGAAACAATCGAGAGTTTGTTTCGACCTTATTATTTTAAAGAAAATTGATATTCGAGATTAATTTTTATTTTTTGATGTATAGTGACGTGGATAAATATGAAAAATTACAATTAGAATGGCTTGTGATCCTAACACATTAACTTTTTTTTTTCTTTTTTTTTGGGTAATTGATCATCATTATGTGTGGGTCCCAATTGACGTGTCATGCACTGATTTGATCTTGGTTTTGACGAGAGTAGATAACCACTGAGAATTCTATACATGAAACATGTTACACTATACATGCGAAGTTGGAGCATTTTCAATTTTTTTTTTTTTTTGAGCATATTTTATAATGTAAAAAATATGTATAAATTTAGTGAGTCAAATTTTTTTATATACTTTAAGAGGCTCTTTATATTTAACACTTACTTTTACAACTCTCAAAAAATATTTAATTTTTTTCTATCTTTAATTATCGTTAACTTCTCTTTAAAATATTATATTATTTTTTCATTAAAAATTAAAAGTACTCTGAATTTTTTTAAATTATAGGGAGTTGATTTGAGTCTCCAAATTTAAAGAGTCGAACTCACTCTTTATTTTAAAATATTGATTTAAAAAGTCTCTTAAAGCATTCATTTAAATATTGACTATTTAAAATATGAGATTTTTTTGACGATATTCAATTAGTAAAATCATTTTATTTATTTATTTATTTTGCTATTATGTTCTAAGAATGTGAGAGTAAATAGTAATGATATTAAGCTTTACTGGAGTTATAACCTAATCTACGTGGTATTAGACGATTGACTGAATAAAATGTGAAATTATATGACTTGCTTAATTATGTTTATTATTTAATATCATATTAACGTCACGTAGATTGAGATTATAATTTCGATTGGACTAAATAGTATTATTCATACTTTATATCAGTGTTCTAAAAGACGCGTCTAAACGTCGCTAATGAGCGGCATGACTCGACACCTTATTTATCAATCAACGACCAATGTCTAGGTGCAATTATTTAAGCCTAATATCTTTTTTTTTTAAAAAAAAAAATTACGATTTTTTAAAGTTAAACTTAAATGTTGATTTACATTTAAAATTTATCTTTTTGTTGAAAACTTTGGAAAAAATGTATAAAGAATATGTTTTAGATGTTTGATATGCACTATTTTTAATTATTAAATGATTTTTTGATTGATTAAAAATAAAAAAAACTAGTAAAATAAAAAAATGCTTTTTCACGCATATGTCTCACCTAATTTATAGCTTGACTTTCACACATAGCCACACATTACGCCTTTATATACGAGATTGTACAAGTTGGATAGAATGAAAACCAAACATGAAATTGGTTGGGAAAAAGATCAAATAAATCTGAGTTATTTTTTGGTTTTCCAATGAACTTTAAGACAACAATAAATGCTCATCTGTAGGTTTAATAACTTTTTCTTGTTTGTTGACTTTAAATGAGATAAATATTTTCAAAAGTTGGACAGTCATCTTCTCTTTTTCTCCTCAAAAGACCTTGACAATGCTCAATGTATTATAATTTTACACTATTATTTCACAAAATTTGCAATAATTTCACATAAATTGACATAAAAGAATAGTGTCTTCAACATTAAAAGATTATAGTCTTACCAACTTCAATAATTACGACTATCGTGAAGTGAAATATATAATATATTACTCTCTTAAAATTCATAATTAACTTTGCTACTTAACGATATTAATTATTTATTACAATGATGAGCTAATGCTGATGTGCTCGATTGAGCTTCGATCGGCATATCGAGTTTGAATAGAGTTTCGTTGACTTGCTCTGTTTGTCTATTATCAAATCATAATCTTACACGTGTTCACTTAAATTAAAACATAAGATTATGATTATATAATTGCCTTACTTCTCCGTCCTCTTTTGAAGTAGAATTTAATAATAATATATTCAATTTTTTTTATTTTTATTTTTAGATAGATAAGCATTAAGATTGGAATAAATAATTTTCTTAGTTTAAACTTTGACCAATTAATGTCATTTCTTAGAGACGCTTTAATATGAAGCCGCGAGATAAGTCCTAAACAATTGAGCTAAATTAAAAATAAGTAAAAAGTTTGTATTTAAGTATGTTTTTTGTCAAAATAATTGTTCGACGGACCCAAGTGGTTGAGTCGAGGAATGTTCTCAATTATTACGTGTATTTTATGTATGAATTATCAAAGAAGATTGAATAGTACGATAAATAATAATTTATTTATTTATTTATTTTGCAATATCTTGTGCTATGCAATGTTCCCCACGTTAAGCTGCTGTAAGCATAGGATTTGACAGTATAATTAAAAAAAAAAATTGATTTTTTATTATTTTTAATAGTTAATACTACGTTTTATGCTGTATAATCTCCCTATTCTTAAATGAAAAACGAACTCCCACTTTCAATATTTATTATGAGACAAAAATCAGAATAATTTATCGGGAATTTTATAAAATATACTCTGCATTTAGGGTGTATTTACAATTTAAAAAAAAAAAAAAACACATTTTGTATGTAAAATAGAAATATTATTAAACTTTCCATAATAAACTTTTAACGGGTTTTGCATTCGCTCCTCTTCAAGCATATATTAGATGTGCACTTAGTACGCACGCCTTAGACGAACAACATCAACGCCTCTCAAAAAAACAAAAAGGCGGTGGAGACCATGATTATACATGCTCATACACTCAAGTCAGTAAAAAAAAAAATGAACAATAACGTGTATTAAGTGCAAGTGTACACTTAGAGAAGAGAATATAATTTTGAGTCAAGTTTGTACTTTGTATTTTGAGAGTGAGTGAGTATCAAATTGTTGACTATTCTCATAAGACACTAAGTTTGAGTATTTATAAACAAAAGAAATGAATGGATGCTTTCTAGATGACATCATCCCATCATTCGATTTGAAGATGAGTTTTTGGGGTTAACTCACCCTCGAGGGATCGTGACCCTTTGTCCCAGTTATTGTAACGCGTGTTTCGCTCAGAGCACAAGGAGCAAGATGACTTGTCGTATCCTCACCTTCCTCGGACTTGTCATGAATATCAATAAGTCCGCGATCAGCATACTGTCTAGTGGGTAAAAGAATGCCTATACTCAATGGTCATTGCATGTTATATCATATCAATCACTTTTCATGTAACTCCATAAGTCAAAACTATTTTTTTACATCAAGGCTACGGTCGATTTGCATTGCTTCGGTCATGGAGACCATATTATATCATTTAGAGCTTGTTTGGTTTAGATTTTTTGGAGGAAGAATTGATTTTGAATAGTGATATGATGAGAAATGTGTGGTTGAAAAAGANTGGGAAATATGTGGTTGAAAAAGAAGAAAAAAGTATTGATGTGATGTAAAATATTATTTTATTGAAAAATGTGTGGTTGAAAAATGAGAATTGATTTACTGTAGAATTGTAAAATTCAAACCAAACAGGCTCTTAGTATTAATAATTAATAAACCATCTCGTAGAAAAGAAAGTAACGAACCTACATTAAGTTATCTATCTTTGAAGGCTTGATCGACGAGTAGTTGAACCATGCCTTCAACACCTCTTAAAGTAGTAGTCAACGAGTCGAAGGGTTGTTTCTTCATCGCCTTGGGAAGCACTTATGGATATCATTGCTTAGCATGTAGGCAGGGGCGTACGGCGTACCCAATGTTTTACTTTATTTAACACTTTACATATCCTTTATTATTCTTTAAGCTTGTAATTTCAATTACTTTTTCATCTAGAAAAAAATTAACTTTTATCTCTCACGTCTATCTTTTCTCAAAAAATAAAATTTTCAATTAATTAAATTATTTTCAATATATTATTACTTGACATTTTTAATTTGATTTATGACACAGAATTAGAGATGGCAATGGGACAGGTTCGGGGCGGGCCATCCCCGCCACGCCACTTCTCGGCCCGTGTCCACCCCACCTTAGATGGGGCGGGGCGGATTCGGGACGCGGACTTGTCCCGTTTCTTGCTCCGTTTAAAATTTTTTTTTTCAAAAAATTCTTATTAACTAATTTTATTTTTTTAATTTGTAGTTAATTATTTTTTTATTTTTCACGGGGCGCTTCGGGGCAGGGCACCTCCTCCTCGCACCGCCCCTCCCGCCCCGACGGGGATTTTTTTGCTATCACTACACAGAACTATAAAATTTTATCAATAATATTGATATTTATCTCCTATTCTAGACGTTTCTCATAAAAAAAATATATAAAATAAAAAGAGCATGAAAAAAAAAACGTGAATTCTTGAAAATTTGTTAAATTGTAAAATGGTATAAAGTTATAACTTGAACATAAAATAAATAAGAAATTCATTTTAAGATACAGAATAATAAATAGCAGCATATATTATATTACTTGGTTTTTCTAAAAATAAAAAATAATTCATTGAACACAACTTTTTTATTATATGATGAGTACTAATAGTTTTCATTTGTCCAATTAAATGGTGGGAAATTTTAAATGAATTTTTTACTATTTTTTGCCAATACATTATTAAATTAAAATTTATATTTAATTTTCAAGTTGTAGATAGAAGAAAATGAAGATGATAAAATTTGAAAAATTCACAATAAAATGATATTCTGTTAAAGAAAAAAATATATTTAATAAATATCACAAGCTTCTAATAATTAAATTCTAAAGAATAATAAAATAATTAAACAAACAGTTTGTAAAATGTTACAGAAATTAATATATAAATGTGATTTATAACTCTTTATTAAGGATATTTCAGTTTATCTATAGCTATTCATAATTACAAATTATAAATACTTTATTTTTTCGTGCAAAACATATTTTTTATTACCAATAAATAAATTTTTAGATGAAAAATATAAATTTACAATATATGATATGTACTTTTCTAGAAAAAAATATTTTCTATATAAAAAGAAAAAAATATTTCATAATGGTTAATGCGGTCACATTTTTAGCCATCGTGGGGTCCCATCTGACGTGTCATGCGCTGACCTTAGACCTTCAGTTTGTTTTTGTTTTTTTTTTGCCTCATTATCCATTATTGATAAAGGACATAATTTTAATTTGGATCAATAACGCGTTTTGATCACTGAACTTTTGGTGAAATTAGATCATATTCGTCAACATCAAGTCACTTAACTGGATATTGAATTAATATTAAGAGTTGTTTGAATCCCATTTTTCACGAAGATCGTATTTTGAAGTTGTAGATTGATAGAGAATTTATGGTTAAAAAATAAGTAGTAGTTTTAAATTTACGTGTAACATTATTTTATTGAAAAATGTCTAATTGAAAAGAAGAGAAAGAAAAATATATTTTAGAAATAATGGGGATATAACTTAAAAAAAAAAAAAAAACTACCCATTTTCTAATTATGATTTTCCTGATGTAAAAACACAAATCAAATTCCAAAATATTTAGGCCTTGTTTGTTTCGGATTAAAATCAGATTTCAATCTAAATCAGTCAAATAATCAATATTAACCACATTTTTTATGAGTCCCACAACTTTTCAACAACATATTTCAAAAACTTCTATTACAATCTACCAAAAATCTAATTTTAATCCCCACCAAACACATACTTAGCAATTTTAATTGCTAGAAAATACTTTTAGAGCTCATTTGAGTATCATTTTTTATTGAAGAATGCATTTTCAAATAGTATGTTGATAAAAAATATGTGGTTAAAAGATAAAAAAAAATATTTGAATTTTTGTGTAATATTATTTTATTAAAAAATATATGGTTGAAAAGAACAGAGAAAAATATATTCTTAAAATAAGACGATGCATGGAAGAAGTGTTCAATTTAGCGAGTCAATGCCTCCTAAAGTCATGCCAACCAACTTCAAATGATCTGTTAATAACCCCTCAATCATCAAGAATATGTTTATTGGTCCACTACCTTATTTTATTCGATGATTTATCTTTAATTTGTCCTATCAAATCAAAAGATAAACAAAAAGAATAGAACAAGAACAAGAACAAGAACAAGAACAAGAAATCATCTCCATTTCGAAGAGTAAGTAGAAAGATTACAATAGTCGGGGATCAAGTGACCTTGCAAAGAATACGATCTTTATTTTGAACAAATATATGTTTGATTTGATTCTAAATACGTTAGGTAAGATCTCTCTAAGTATATTTATTTGAAAGTAAATTATAAATTAAGCAATTTACTCATTTCAAATTTAAATTAATATTCTCAATCTTAACTATTAAGCAAACTTATTCATAGGTATTTGATTATTTTCACAAGCTTACCAAATTCATAAAGAACTTGAGATTTAAGTCAAAATTCAAATCTAAAAAGGGTTATACAATAATATTTTATCTTTATTTGATGTAAGACATTCACCTTTGAACAACTTTTGACAGTGCCATCCATGTTCATTAATTTTTTTATCAAGATTTCACAAGATGCAAACAACTTAAATTAATTTGGATTATTTTCGGGAGAGGCAACAACTATAACAATGACAATAAAACAATTTATTCCCATTATGTTTAGAGTCAACTATACAAAATGATTTTCGTAAAAGTTGGGATAAAAAAACTATCAAGAGTTTATCACCAAGAAAGGTAATTGTGTTTTTATATAAATGCTAAAATGAAGATCAATACAAAAGCTGCTAACAAAATACAGTGTAATACAGAAGCCAATCAAGATTTAATTTACTCATCGACAAAAAAATAAAGAAGTTAACAAAATCTGGTTATTCTAGCACTTGGTTCTCAATATAGCCATACCACATGTAATTTTATGGGGAAGAAAAA